>JAANYP010000990.1:0-13047 GCA_020465985.1 Centrapalus pauciflorus
TCATCTCGGTCCCTGGACAGGTTCTCATGGAATATCTGTTCTCATGAGAACCTGTCCAGGGACCGAGATGACGAAGATCCGTTAAGGTGGAAGATCGGACCTATCACAAGATCAAAATCCAAGATGTTCCAGGATGCTCTCAATGGAATGATTAAATATTGTCGGAATCAAGCTCCCGTTTGTTCGCAAAACAACCAAGCACGCTTCCTAATGTTGATCCAAGTTGAAGACTAATATTAGTCCAAGTTTTGGAGCCCAAGTTCTCACTTTAATCCACAAAAGCCCAAAAATAAATAAAATTCGGCCAAGCCCACCCATGTGCATTGTTTTGGCCATAACTTCCTCATTTTAAGCCCAATTTGAGTGAAATAAAAGCCCACTTCAACCTTAGACTTTTTCCTATATTTTTCAAGAATAAAAAGGGCCCAAAATATGTCCTTAGCCACATCCATGAATCTGCCCATAAAGGTGTCCATGTTAAAGAACTTGTCAAAGATTAAATTCAAGGCATTTTGAAGGTTTTCTCAACATTATGGTCATTTACTTGGAGGAGATAAAGAGATAGAAGTTACTTGCATGATTAATACCTACTAGAAGCTTCAAGTGGTGAAATGTCAATAATGCCCTTTTGATAAGTAGTCTTGCTTATTTGATAGCTTATCGTGATAGCTTGTGCAACTTATCTAGATAAGTAGTTGGTCTTATATTTTCTCCTATAAATAGGAACTCAATGTAACCATTTCAATCATCCTTCATTTTTGAGTAAAATTGTGAGTTTTTAACTCTTATTGTTCCTTACGAACTTTTAGAACTTATCGAGTGTTTTAGCTTGTGGCGTTCGAAACTTATCAATCAACTTGGTGGGGTTGATTGTGGCGTTCTCTATACCAAAGTTCTTGCCTCGTATATAGGCAACGAGTCGCGGTTCCACTTATACCAAGGTTCTTGTCTTGTTTATAGACAATGGGTCGCGGTCCTATCCAAGTTACTTGAAACAACCATTAGAACGATCGGGCAATCGTGATCTATCACACATTCCTCGGGTGAGTTCACATCAATTATGGAAAGATGATGCGGTCTCGGGTAGCTTGTTCAGTCTTCCGCACTCTGATTGAAGATTTAGAAGCTAGTTAGACCACCTTTTGATCTTTAATTTATTGTTGTAATTAAGTATTCAGGCTGATGGACCTGTGGTATCAAACAATTAGTAATATTTATTACTTAATGAAATGAAATATTATGACGTGTACTGTTTGTGGAAACTTGGATGTTACAAAGTTGGTATCAGAGATCAATCACACAGGCACGTAACATATCTTCTAAGGTCAAAATCGTTCTCTCGCTTTGCCCGTCAGTTTCAGGATGATAGGCGGTGCTCATCTTAAGTTCGGTACCTAGTCTATTCTGAAAAGCCTTCCAAAAACGAGAAGTAAATCTGAAATCACGGTCAGATACTATAGACAATGGCACACCATGTCTAGACACGATTTCCTTCATGTACAATTCAGCTAACTTTTCGAGGCGTTCATCTTCACGTATGGGTAGGAAATGAGCTGACTTAGTAAGTCGATCCACTATTATCCATATAGAGTCATGATTCCGCTTAGTCCTGGGCAGCTTCGTCACAAAGTCCATGGTTATGTGGTCCCACTTCCATTCCGGGATTGGCAATGGTTGTAGTTCCCCATACGGCTTCTGATGTTCCGATTTGACTTGTAAACAAGTCATGCAATTTTCCACATATCGTCCTACGTCTTTCTTCATTCCAGGCCACCAATATTCTGTTCTCAAGTCTTGATACATTTTAGTAGAACCAGGGTGTATCGAAAATTTTGACATATGAGCCTCCGACAGAATTTGATCACGAATACCTCCTAGTCTGGGAACCCATATTCTATCCATGAACCGTCTAAGACCACGATTGTCAAGGGTCAGCTGAGTCACATATGTAACCATACGTTCAGATTTCAAGTTCTCATCCCGAATAGCTTCGGTTTGAGCGGCAATAATCGACTCAGGAAAGGCAGACTCCAAAACAACAGAAGTCAAAGCATAACATCAGGTATAATGGTCTTGTCCGGTTTTGCGGCTTAGGTCATCTGCTACAATGTTTGCTTTACCTGGATGGTAAAGGATCTCACAGTCATAGTCTTTAATCAATTCCATAGATCGCCTTTGTCGCATATTCAGCTCTTTTTGGTCAAATATATACTTCAGACTCTTGTGATTCGTATATAATTTACACCTGGTCCCGTACAGATAATGCCGCCAAATCTTCAATGCAAAAGTCACGGCTGCAAGCTCCAAGTCATGCGTCGGGTAATTCTTATCCCTTTGCATCAGCACACAGCCTAATCCCATCTTAGAAGCATCACTATAGACTACAAAATCATCATTACCCTCAGGTAAGGCCAGAATCGGTGCTTCGATTAGCTTACGCTTCAGAGTCTCAAAGGCTCGATCTTGAGATTCATTCCATTCAAACTTAACCTCCTTCTTCGTCAGACTGGTTAAAGGCACTGCAATCTTGGAGAAATCACGAATAAATCTTTGGTAATAGCCCGCTAAACCCAAGAAGCTTCGAACTTCAGATACGTTTTTCGGCACTTCCCACTTCTGAACCGCATCAACCTTTGATGGATCTACGGCTATTCCCTCACCTGAGACAATATGTCCTAAAAATTGCACCTGGCGTAACCAGAATTCACATTTGGAAAACTTTGCGTAGAGTCGCTCCTTTCGTAACAATTCTAGCAGTTCTCGCAAATGCATCGCATGGTCAGATTCAGACTTAGAGTAAATCAAGATGTCATCAATGAAAACTATCACTGATTTATCCAGCATTGGTCTACATACCCTATTCATGAGGTCCATAAATGCGGCCGGGGCATTTGTGAGACCGAACGGCATTACTAGGAATTCAAAATGGCCATATCGAGTACGAAATGCAGTCTTCGGTACGTCAGACTCAAATACTTTGAGTTGATGATATCCAGATCGGAGATCAATCTTTGAAAAATAACTAGCCCCTTGCAGTTGATCAAACAAGTCATCAATTCTAGGCAGAGGGTATCGGTTCTTAATAGTTACCTTATTTAACTCCCGATAATCGACACACATGCGAAAGGTACCATCCTTCTTCTTAACGAAAAGAACCGGAGCACCCCAAGGAGATGTACTGGGACGAATAAACCTTTTTTCCAATAATTCCTGCAACTGACTCATCATTTCCTTCATTTCATTTGGAGCAAGACGGTAAGGGGCCTTTGCGATAGGAGTTGCACCCGGTACAAGGTCAATATGGAATTCGATTTGACGATCTGGTGGCAATCCAGAGATGTCATCCGGGAATACATCAGGGAATTCTCGAACTACAGGTACATCAGACACAGTCTTTTTAACTTATTTAGCATCTATGGCATATGCTAAATAGGCGGAACAACCTTTGGTTAGGCATTTTCGGGCTTTCACTACAGAAATGAGACCTAAATCTCGAGTCTTTCTATCGCCATAAACATAACGTTCACTACCTTCGGGGGTTCTAATTCTAATTATCCTTTTAGCACAAAGGATTTCTGCATTATTCGTCATAAGCCAGTTCATTCCTATAATAACATCGAATTCTCTAATCCACATCGGTATCAGGTCAACGTCCGAGGAGAGGTCATCAATCACTAGCTTACAGGAACGAAAGACTCTATTCACAGTCACAAAATTCGAGCTAGCAGTTTCTATGTCTAAGGGTGCAGGTAACATCACAGGGGCAAAATCAAACTGTTTAGCAAACTTTTCAGACACATACGACAGATTAGAGCCAGAGTCAAATAGGATCAAAGCAGGCATAGAGTTAACAAGAAATGTACCCATGACGACATCAGCAGTCTCTTTTGCCTCTTCGGCTGTCATCTGGAAAGATCTTGGCTGATTCCTCGGGGCAGAAGAACCCTTGACTGATTGCTGAGGTGAAGATGCAGGCGGAGGAACAAATCGGGGCCGAGTACAGTCTTTAGCATGGTGCCCCAACGTGATGCAGTTACGGCAAGCCTCACTGCGCTTGGGACATTCTGACCTGTCGTGACCATTCTGCCTACAGCAATAGCACTTAACGAACGCAGGATCGCACTTTCCTTCATGAATCTGCTGGCAGCGAGGACAAGCAGACCTTGGCGTAGAGGTCACAGCATAAGATTTAGCCTTCTTAGAAGACTGCTTATCTCCCTTCTTCAAACTTTCATTCTTCCTTTCCATTCTCTCCTTCCCAGCTTTCTCAGATTTTTCCTTCTTACTAGATTTAGCAATGAAAGGACACGCTCGCTCAGGATAGATTTCAAGTTCACCTACCCTAGCAATTTCAACCGCTTCGATATAACTTCTTAGTCTGCCAGACTTCACAAACTTCCGGATTTCTCTATCCAGACCATCCACAAACAAATCCCTTCTCCTTTCGTCGGTATCAACAGGGTGATCAGATAATAGCGAGAGCCTGGTAAATTCCAGCTCATAGTCCGTCACAGATCTTGTACCTTGCTGAAAAGATAGCAGGGTTTTCTCCATCTGGCGCTTAACATCCTGGGGGCAGTATTTCTCCTTCAGATGAATCTTGAATTGATCCCAAGTAATGGATTTCTCCATTGCATCAGACATGGGATTTGTGATAGACTTCCACCAACGGCCGGCTCCATCTTCCAACATTCCCGTTGCAAACGTAACCTTGTCTTTTTCACCACACTTGGAGAGTTTAAACGCTTTCTCCACATTCGCAACCCAATCCATGGCTTTAACCGGATCCGATGACCCCGCAAACGTACGAGCCCCACATTTCTTAAAGTCTACGAACGTACACTCTCGTCCCACCTTAACATGATGGTCAGAGGAATCAGTCTCACTGTCATCAGAGGGCTCCTGTCTATGTTTCCTCTTCCGATCCTTTTTGGGCTTCGCCAACATCTCTTCCCTATATTTCAACTCTAGCTCCTGTAACTTAAGTTCTCTCAACCTAAGTTCTTCTTCCCGGCGCTTAAATTCAATTTCACGCTGGTTTTCCTCATCAGCCTGCATTACCACTTTACCCTTAGTCAGTAAATCCTTAATTTCCTTAAATCGGTCTTCAACCGCCATATCAGTCTGCAGTCGATTCCTATCCATCATAAGCTGCATTTGCCTACGGTTATCCTCATTCAACTTATGAACGAGATCAATCAATTGAGCCTGCTGGGGAGGCACAGGCGTGGCAGTACTGCTTGAGTCATTAGCAGTATTTTCAGGGTCAGTGCCTAGGTCCTCTATATGAGCAGATTCTTTGTGTTGATCAGCTGCAGCATCAGCAGCTTTACCAACAGTCGAGGTACCAGCAACATTTGGATTCTTATCAGCCATTGGCTGAAAATATAAAGGAAATAACTATTATTTCCTGATTCAATTAAGCACATATCGAGTCATAATACCTACGTCAGATAATCATATCTAAATTCATAGATATGAAGGCAGTCAGTCAGGCTCACAAAGTCAAGTCAAAGTCAAGTCAGTATCAAGCAGTCAATCCCTCCCCCATCCTATCAGTCATCATTTGCCTATCTTAGGTCAAGTTGTGTGGGTAGTCCTTTACTAATTAGGTTACCCTAGGCCTCGGTGACTTGTTCGGGAATTCAGAGTCACATAGTCCATACCATACCAGTAGTTTAAGTATCGGGTGGCCAATCCGATGATTAAACTGCTGCTCTGATACCAACTTTGTAACATCCAAGTTTCCACGAACAGTACACGTCATAAAATTTCATTTCTTTAAGTAATAAATATTACTAATTGTTTGATACCACAGGTCCATCAGCCTGAATACTTAATTACAACAATATATTAAAAACAAATGGTGGTCTAACTAGCTTCTAAATCTTCAATCAGAGTGCGGAAGACTGAACAAGCTACCCGAGACCGCATCATCTTTTCAAAATAGGCGTCATCAAAAGTCCAAAAGTCTGCTATTCATCAAATGTCCAGATTCACTTAGCCTGGGACGGACTACCCGCTATGGTCTTGCCCTTATCAGCTTTTCCTGAAAAAGAGTTGTCATGACAGAGTAAGCTAACATTGCTTAGTGAGTTAACAGAGTTCCATTAGTTACCACACATATATAACATACTATCAGCTCCTGCCGGCAAGTCACTACGTCAGAGACGGCAAAAAGGTTGGGAGACAACCCAGTTTGTATTCCCCTGTGTAAGGCCGAAGCCCTACGGGAAGTGTATGGAAACAAGTCAAATAGGAAAGGAATCTACAGAATTCCCTCCTGTGAATGGAGATCTCACATTCGGTCCTGTCGGATAATGCAGTATACAGCGGCAAGTATATCAACAGTCAAGTAAGCAGTAAGCATGATAAGTATTTACAAAAAATGTAAAAGTGAACATGCAATTAAGGCAATTCAAGTGTCTAGCTTCAGTAATGTCAAAAGTACGTTTCTATGATACAATATAGTATTAAAGAAACATGCAGCAACAATCGGAAGTTTCCATACAGTCGATGACATTCACCAATAAGTATCGAAACATATGCAAGTAATTAATGAAATCTGTCACTCACAGTGGTCCGTAGTCAGATAATGCTTAACGAATTAAGCGGTTCAGTTTACTCTGTCAAATCGGCGGTTTCCTGCAAAGACCTGGAAAACTGATGAGAAAATGAACAGATTCGAGAGACTTATGATCAGACTCGAATCTAGGGTTGTTTTCGAATCTAGGTATTGGCTTCAAATCTATCTCCCTAGATTCGAAATGAGGCTGTTCGAATCTGCCTCTTTAAATTCGAAATTTGCCATTTGACGAATCTGATTATGTTCCTAGCCTAAGATTAATTCCTAAATCAGATTAAGTTATTAATCAACCTATTGTAATTAAAAGTATAATATGATTATGATTAAACTCACAAGTTCAAGTTGCATATCTATTTTATGCACAAATGAATTAACAGACTCTGTACGGACCCTTAGAATGTGTATGACCTGTTCACCTTGCTAGAAATACGATTGGCTTTGTTTCAAGGCCACACACCTGTAATTAGATGAATCGTATTAATCTGATAAGAATAAACTCACCTTGGGACGATAGGAACTACCTCAGACTCGACAGCCAGAATTGACAATAAACTGAATATATAACTAGGGTTATATAGATTATGACACAGACTTGACATTAATATGCCAGACTTGAAACTGAACTGCAGGAACCCGTCGATTTGACAGAGTAAACTGAACCGCTTAATTCGTTAAGCATTATCTGACTACGGACCACTGTGAGTGAAAGATTTCATTAATTACTTGCATATATTTCGATACTTATTGGTGAATGTATTGACTGTATGGAAACTTCCGATTGTTGCTGCATGTTTCTTTAATACTATTTTGTATCATAGAAACGTACTTTTGACATTACTGAAGCTAGACACTTGAATTGCCTTGATTGCATGTTCACTTTTACATTTTATGTAAATACTTATCATGCTTACTGCCTACTTGACTGTTGACATATTTGCCGCTGCATACTGCATTATCCGACAGGACCGAATGTGAGATCTCCATTCACAGGAGGGAATTCTGCAGATTCCTTTCCTATTTGACTTGTTTCCATACACTTCCCGTAGGGCTTCGGCCTTACACATGGGAATACCGACTGGGTTGTCTCCCAACCTTTTTGACGTCTCTGACGTATTGCCGACAGGAACTGATAGTATGTTATATGTGTGTGGTAACTAATGGAACTCTGTTAACTCACTAAGCAATGTTAGCTTACTCTGTCATGACAACTCTTTTACAGGAAAAGTTGATAAAGGCAAGACCATAGCAGGTAGTCCGTCCCAGGCTAAGTGAATCAGGACATTGATGAATAGCAGACTTTTGGACTTTTGCCGACGCCTATTTTTGAAAAGATGATGTGGTCTCGGGTAGCTTGTTCAGTCTTCCGCACTCTGATTGAAGATTTAGAAGCTAGTTAGACCACCATTTGATTTTAATATATTTTGTAATTAAGAATTCAGGCTGATGGACCTGTGGTATCAAACAATTAGTAATATTTATTACTTAATGAAATGAAATATTATGACGTGTACTGTTTGTGGTAAGTTGGATGTTACAGAACGTATGATAGACATTGTTGAAACTGGACAAGTGTTGTTGCATGTTCATTGATTACTTGCATTGCTCAGGACCACTGTGAGTGACAGGTTGTATTACTTACTTGCACATGTTTCGGTACTTATTGATGATTGTTACTGACTTGTATGGAAACATTTGTTGCTGCCTATTCCTTGATTACTTAATTGTATGTTAGGAACGTATGATAGTGTAACAGCCCGTAATTTATTAAATATAAATTACAGCAGCAGACTTTGGATAATAAAGCAATTTTAATCCAAATATTAGTAATTAACCGAAAATGTGAATCTGTAATAATTAATTATATTAAGTTATAATTAATAATGAAAAGTTGCCCAAAATTAGCTGAAATAAAGTTAATAATCAAAATTCAGCTACTTGACAAATTAAAGACTAAAAGTGACGAAACGGACTAAAATGAATAAAAATGTGACTAAAAGACAAATATGCAAATCGGATTGTTGGGAATAAAAGTTGGTCAATTCCGGAAAATTCAGTAGAAAATATGATTTTTCCCTATTTTCCTATAAATAGGGCATTCCCCCCTCATTTCTTATGTTTGGAAGACTTGAAACTCTCTCTCTCTCTCTCTAAGACTTCACCTTCTCTCTAGCATTTCTCCTAAACGATCCGTCGGATTCTTGTGATTTTTACGCCATCGGTTAGAGATCGTCGAGCTCTACACGAACCTATCATTGCATGTTAGATTTCGTCCGGATTTAAGGTAAAATCGACCCTTTTTCTGACTTTTAGTTCGGCTTTGAGGAGAAAATTCGAGTTTGCTCAAATCCCCTTCATTCAAAGCTGATTTACTCTTGTTTAGGACTTGTTCTTGCTTGGAAATCATCCATAGTCAAAGGATATATCTTGGACGAAGGTTAGTAACCATTTCTCTGTCATTTATGTTCATATTTAGTTGTTAAAACCTGGAAAAACGATGAACTAGAAGAACAAACTCGAGAGATCCATGAACAGACTCGAATTCACTAGACTCGAATTGTATGGTTTCGAATCTATGAATTCGAATCTGTCCCCCCCCCCCCTAGACTCGAGATGTGCTTCGACTCTATGTGTATATTTCGAGTTTATGTCCCTTGTTCGAGTCTGTGCATGCCTTAGAATCTATTAGCTTCGAATCTAATTCCTAGAATCGAAAGTTGGTTGCTTCGAATCTGTGTGGGCTTTCGAGTCTATGCATAGTTCGAACCTAATCTCTTTTATGTGTGTCTCGAATCTACCCATTAGATTCGAAGGGTCCCCCTCTCGAATCTGCCTATCCCTATATGAATTTGCCATAATCAAATCTGGTTATTGTTCCAAACCTAAGATTAATTCCTAAATCAGATTAAGTTATTTAAACAACCTATTATAATTAAAAGTATAATATGATTATGATAAAACTCACAAGTCAAGATGCATATTTATTATATGCACAAATAAATTAACCGACTCTGTACGAACCCTTAGAATGTGTATGTCCTATTCACCTTGCTAAGTAATACGATTGGCTTTGTTTCAAGGCCACACATCTGTAATTAGATGGATCGTATTAATCTGATAAGAATAGACTCACCTTGGGACGATAGTAACTACCTCAGACTCGACAGCCAGAATTGACAATAACCTGAATATATAGCTAGGGTTATATAGATTATGTCACAGACTTGACATTAATATGCCAAACTTGAAACTGAACTGCAGGAAACCACCGATTTGACAGAGTAAACTGAACCGCTTAATTCGTTAAGCATTATCTGACTACGGACCACTGTGAGTGACAGATTTCATTAATTACTTGCATATATTTCGATACTTATTGGTGAATGTCATCGACTGTATGGAAACTCCCGATTGTTGCTGCATGTTTCTTTAATACTATATTGTATCATAGAAACGTACTTTTGACATTACTGAAGCTAGACACTTGAATTGCCTTGATTGCATGTTCACTTTTACATTTTATGTAAATACTTATCATGCTTACTGCTTACTTGACTGTTGATATACTTGCCGCTGCATACTGCATTATCCGACAGGACCGAATGTGAGATCTCCATTCACAGGAGGGAATTCTGCAGATTCCTTTCCTATTTGACTTGTTTCCATACATTTCCCGTAGGGCTTCGGCCTTACACAGGGGAATACAAACTGGGTTGTCTCCCAACCTTTTTGCCGTCTCTGACGTAGTGACTTGCCGACAGGAGCTGATAGTATGTTATGTGTGTGTGGTAACTAATGGAACTCTGTTTACTCACTAAGCAATGTTAGCTTACTCTGTCATGACAACTCTTTTTCAGGAAAGGCTGATAAAGGCAAGACCATAGCAGGTAGTTCGTCCCAGGCTAAGTGAATCTGGACTTTGATGAATAGCAGACTTTTGGGACTTTTGTTGACGCCTATTTTGAAAAGATGATGCGGTCTCGGGTAGCTTGTTCAGTCTTCCGCACTCTGATTGAAGATTTAGAAGCTAGTTTAGACCACCATTTGATCTTTAACTTATTGTTGTAATTAAGTATTCAGGCTGATGGACCTGTGGTATCAAACAATTAGTAATATTTATTACTTAATGAAATGAAATTTTATGACGTGTACTGTTTGTGGTAACTTGGATGTTACAAAGTTGGTATCAGAGCAGCAGTTTAATCATCGGATTGGCCACCCGATACTTAAACTACTGGTATGGTATGGACTATGTGACTCTGAATTCCCGAACAAGTCACCGAGGCCTAGGGTAACTTAATTAGTAAAGGACTACCCACACAACTTGACCTAAGATAGGCAAATGATGACTGATAGGATGGGGGAGGGATTGACTGCTTGATACTGACTTGACTTTGACTTGACTTTGTGAGCCTGACTGACTGCCTTCGTATCTATGAATTTAGATATGATTATCTGACGTAGGTATTATGACTCGAAATGTGCTTAATTGAATCAGGAAATAATAGTTATTTCCTTTATATTTTCAGCCAATGGCTGATAAGAATTCAAATGTTGCTGGTACCTCGA
The DNA here is from genome assembly GCA_020465985.1 of Centrapalus pauciflorus. Taxonomy (NCBI): domain Eukaryota; kingdom Viridiplantae; phylum Streptophyta; class Magnoliopsida; order Asterales; family Asteraceae; genus Centrapalus; species Centrapalus pauciflorus. The sequence goes on from JAANYP010000990.1 coordinate 11,153, forward strand.
CTGTTGGTAAAGCTGCTGATGCTGCAGCTGATCAACACAAAGAATCTGTTCATGTAGAGGACTTAGGCACTGACCCTGAAAATACTGCTAATGATTCAAGCAGTACTGCCACGCCTGTGCCTCCCCAGCAGGCTCAATTGATTGATCTCGTTCATAAGTTGAATGAGGATAACCGTAGGCAAATGCAGCTGATGGATAGGAATCGACTACAGACTGATATGGCGGTTGAAGACCGATTTAAGGAAATTAAGGATTTACTGACTAAGGGTAAAGCGGTAATGCAGGCTGATGAGGAAAACCAGCGTGAAATTGAATTTAAGCGCCGGGAAGAAGAACTTAGGTTGAGAGAACTTAAGTTACAGGAGCTAGAGTTGAAATATAGGGAAGAAATGTTGGCGAAGCCCAAAAAGGATCGGAAGAGGAAACATAGACAGGAGCCCTCTGGTGACAGTGAGACTGATTCCTCTGACCATCATGTTAAGGTGGGACGAGAGTGTACGTTCGTAGACTTTAAGAAATGTGGGGCTCGTACTTTTGCGGGGTCATCGGATCCGGTTAAAGCCATGGATTGGGTTGCGAATGTGGAGAAAGCGTTTAAACTCTCCAAGTGTGGTGAAAAAGACAAGGTTACGTTTGCAACGGGAATGTTGGAAGATGGAGCCGGCCGTTGGTGGAAGTCTATCACAAATCCCATGTCTGATGCAATGGAGAAATCCATTACTTGGGATCAATTCAAGATTCATCTGAAGGAGAAATACTGCCCTCAGGATGTTAAGCGCCAGATGGAGAAAACCCTGCTATCGTTTCAGCAAGGTACAAGATCTGTAACAGACTATGAGCTGGAATTTACCAGGCTCTCGCTATTATCTGATCATCCTGTGGACACTGATGAAAGGAGAAGGGATTTGTTTGTGGATGGTCTGGATCGAGAAATTCGAAAGTTTGTGAAATCTGGCAGACCGAGAAGTTATATAGAAGCAGTTGAAATTGCTAGGGTAGGTGAGCTTGAAATCTATCCGGAACGAGCGTGCCCTTTTATTGCTAAATCTAGTAAGAAGGAAAAATCTGAGAAAGCTGGGAAGGAGAAAAAGAATGAAAGTTCAAGGAAAGGAGATAAGCAGTCTTCTAAGAAGGCTAAATCTTATGCTGTGACCTCGGCGCCAAAGCCTGCTTGTCCACGCTACAAGCAAATTCATGAAGGAAAGTGTGATCCTGCGTTCGTTAAGTGCTACTGCTGCAGACAGAATGGTCATGATCGGTCAGAATGTCCCAGGCGCAGTGAGGCTTGCCGAAACTGCATTACGTTGGGGCACCATGCTAAAGACTGTACCCGGCCCCGATTTGTTCCTCCGCCTGCATCTTCACCTCAGCAATCAGTCAAAGGTTCTTCTGCCCCGAGGAATCAACCAAGATCTTTCCAGATGACAGCCGAAGAGGCAAAAGAAACTGTTGGATGTCGTCATGGGTACATTTCTTGTTAACTCTATGCCTGCTTTAATCCTATTTGACCCTGGCTCTAATCTGTCATATGTGTCTGAAAAGTTTGCTAAACAGTTTGATTTTGCCCCTGTAATGTTACCTGCACCCTTAGACATAGAAACTGCTAGCTCGAATTTTGTGACCGTGAATAGAGTCTTTCGTTCCTGTAAGCTAGTGATTGATGACCTCTCCTCGGACGTTGACCTGATACCGATGTGGATTAGAGACTTCGATGTTATTATAGGAATGGACTGGCTTATGACGAATAATGCTGAAATCCTTTGTGCTAAAAGGATAATTAGAATTAGAACCCCCGAAGGAAGTGAACGTTATGTTTATGGCGATAAAAAGACTCGAAATTTAGGTCTCATCTCTGTAATGAAAGCCCGAAAGTGCCTAACCAAAGGTTGTTCCGC
>JAANYP010000990.1:13712-25542 GCA_020465985.1 Centrapalus pauciflorus
GGGGAGGTCATATTTATAGGGAAAATAGGGAAAAATCAGATTTTCTACTGAATTTTCCGGAATTGACCAACTTTATTTCCCAACAATCCGATTTGCATTTCAAATGCAAATAATAGCAAAGAAATTCTAGATTGCTATAATTGACTTTTAGTCATATTTTTATTCATTTTAGTCCGTTTCGTCATTTTCAGTCTTTAATTTGTCATTTAGCTGAATTTTAATTATTAATTTTATTTCAGCTAATTTTGGGCAACTTTTCATAATTAAATTATAACTTAATATAATTAACTATATAAGATTCATGTTTTCAGTTAATTACTAATATTTGGATAAAATTGCTTTATTATCAAAAGTCTGATGCTGTAATTTATATTTAATAAATTACGGGCTGTTACAATCTTCCCCCGTTAAAATGATTCCGTCCTCGGAATCGACTAGGACAGGAATAACTTCGGATACTTTTTCCTAATCTCGTCTTCTCGTTCCCAAGTTTCTCATTATTGATTATACGCTCGGGCTCTTCCTCGTATCGCAACTGTTCATCAATTGCACGTCTTTCCAAGGAATCACAGCTTCAGCGTCAGGTAAACACTTTCGAAGATTACTCACATGAAACACATCATGAATCCCAGTCATTTCGGCAGGCAGCTTTAATCTGTAGGCTTGCAATCCTAAACGCTCGAGAATTTCAAAAGGACCCACAAATCGAGGGCTCAACTTCCCCCGTTTGCCGAACCTTACTATTCCTTTTCTTGGCGAGACCTCCAGCAACACTTTATCTCTAACTTCAAACGCGATTGGTTCCGTCTTTTATCATGATACTTCTTTTGTCTGTCTTGAGAAGTCTGAATCCGCTGTCGAATCAACTGTAGTTGGTCATGGGCTTCTTGCAGAATTGCTGGTCCAGAGATCGGCCGTTCACCTGTTTCTCTCCAACAGGTTGGAGTTCGGCATCGACGTCCGTACAAAAGCTGATATGGAGGCATACCAATAGTCGAGTGATAACTATTGTTATAAGCAAACTCCACAAACGGCAGGTGAGTATCCCAACTTCCACCGAGATCAATCACACAGGCACGTAACATATCTTCTAAGGTCAAAATTGTCCTCTCACTTGCCCGTCAGTTTCAGGATGATAGGCGGTGCTAATCTTAAGTTCAGTTCCTAGTCCATTCTGAAAAGCCTTCCAAAAACGAGAAGTAAATCTGCTGTCACGGTCAGATACTATAGACAATGGCACACCATGTCTAGTCACGATTTCCTTTACGTACAATTCAGCTAACTTTTCGAGGCGTTCATCTTCACGTATGGGTAGGAATTGAGCTGACTTAGTAAGTCGATCCACTATTACTCTTATAGAGTCATGATTCCGCTTAGTCCTGGGCAGCTTCGTCATAAAGTCCATGATTATGCGGTCCCACTTCCATTCCGGGACTGGCAATGGTTGTAGTTCCCCATACGGCTTCTGATGTTCCGATTTGACTTGTAAACAAGTCATGCAATTTTCTACATATCGTCCTACGTCCTTCTTCAATCCAGGCCACCAATATTCCGTTTTTCAAACTTGGTACATTATAGTAGAACCAGGATGTACCGAAAATTTTGGCATATGAGCCTCCGACAGAAATTGATCACGAATTCCTCCTAATCTAAGGACCCATATTCTATTCATGAACCGTCCAAGACCATGATTATCAAGGGTCAGCTTGGTCACATAAGTAACCATACGTTCAGATTTCAAGCTCTCATCCCGAATGGCTTTGGTTTGAGCGGCAATAATCGACTCAGGCAAAGCAGACTCCAAAACAACAGAAGTCAAGGCGAAACATCGGGTATAATGGTCTTGTCCGATTTTGCGGCTTAGGGCATCTGCTACAATGTTTGCTATACCTGGATGGTAAAGGATCTCATAATTGGAGAATTTTGCGTAGAGTCGCTCTTTTCGTAGCAATTCTAGCAATTTTCGAAAGAGCTTCACATGGTCAGTTTCAGACTTAGAGTAAATCAAAATGTCATCAATAAAGACTATCACTGATTTGTCCAGCATTGGCCTACATACTCTATTCATAAGGTCCATAATTGTGGCCGGGGCATTGGTGAGACCGAACGGTATTGTTAGAACTCAAGATGGCCGTAACGAGTACGAAATGCAGTCTTCGGTACGTCAGACTCAAATATCTTAAGTTGATGATATCCAGATCGAAAATCAATCTTTGATTAGGCACTTTCGGGCTTTCAGTACAGAAATTGGACCTAAATCTCGAGTCTTACTATCTTCATAAACATAACGTTTATTTCCTTCGGGGGTTCTAATTCTAATTATCCTTTGGCACAAAGGATTTCAGCATTGCTCGTCATGAGCCTGTCCATTCCTATAATAATATCGAATTCTCTAATCCACATCGGTATCAGGTCAAAGTCTGAGGAAAGGTCATCAATCACTAGCTTACAAGAACGAAAGATTCTACTAATAGTCACAAAACTCGAACTCTCAGTTTCTATATTTAACGGTACAGATAGCATTATTGGGGCAAAATCAAACAGTTTAGCAAACTTTTCAGACACATATGACAGATTAGAGCAGGCATAGAGTTAACAAGAAATGTACCCATGACGACATCAGCAGTCTCTTTTGCCTCAACGGCTGTCATCTGGAAAGATCTTGGTTGATTCCTCGGAGCAGAAGAACCCTTGAACGATTGCCGGGGTGAAAATGCAGGCGGTGGAACAAATCGCGGCCGAGTACAGTCTTTAGCATGGTGCCCGAACGTGATGCAGTTACGACAAGCCTCATTGCGCTTGGGACATTCTGACCTGTCATGACCTTTCTGCCTACAACAGTAGCACCTCACGAACTCCGGATCACATTTTCCTTTATGAATCTGCCTGCAGCGAGGACAAGCAGATCTTGGCGTAGCGGTCACAGCATAAGATTTAGCCTTTTTAAAAGGCTGCTTATCTCCCTGCCTTAAACTTTCACTCTCCCTTTCCGATTTTTCAGATTTTTCTTTCTTGCTAGACTTGGCAATAAAAAGAGTCGCTCGCTCCGGATAGATTTCAAGTTCTCCTACCTTAGCAACTTCAACTACTTCCATATCACTTCCCGGTCTGCCAGAATTCACGAAAAGATCCCTTTGACGTCCCTCAGAGGGCTCATGCCTAAGTTTCCTTTTTCGATTCTTCTTGGGTTTTGCTAACATTTCTTCCCTATACTTCAATTCTAACTCCCGTAACCTAAGTTCTCGCAACCTAAGTTCTTCTTCACGGCGCTTAAAGTCAATTTCACGCTGGATTTCTTCGTCAGTTTGCACAACCGCTTTACCCTTAGTCAGCAAGTCCTTAATTTCCTTAAATCGGTCCTCAACCGACATATCAGTCTGCAGTCGATTCCTATCCATCATCAGCTGAATTTGTCTACGATTTTCATCATTCAGCTTGTGAATGAGATCAAATAATTGAGCCTGCTGGGGAGGCACAAGCGTAGCAGTACTGCTTGAGTCATTAGCAGTATTTTCAGGGGCAGTGCCTAAATCCTCTACATGAACAGATTCTTTGCGTTGATCAGCTGCAGCATCAGCAGCTTTACCAACAGTCGAGGTAGCAGCAACATTTGGATTCTTATCAGCCATTGGCTGAAAATATAAAGGAAATAACTATTATTTCCTGATTCAATTAAGCATAGTTCGAGTCATAATACCTACGTCAGATAATCACATCTAAGTTAATAGATATGAAAGCAGTCAGTCAGGCTGGCACAGAGTCAAGTCAAAGTCAAGTCAGTATCAAGCAGTCAATCCCTCCCCCATCCTATCAGTCATCGTCTGCCTATCTTAGGTCAAGTTGTGTGGGTAGTCCTTTACTAATTAGGTTACCCTAGGTCTCGGTGACTTGTTCGGGAATTCAGAGTCACATAGTCCATACCATACCAGTAGTTTAAGTATCGGGTGGCCAATCCGATGATTAAACTGCTGCTCTGATACCAACTTTGTAACATCCAATTTCCACAAACAGTACACGTCATAATATTTCATTTGATTAAGTAATAATATTAATTGTTTGATACCACAGGTCCATCAGCCTGAATACTTAATTACAACAATAATTAAGATCAAATGGTGGTCTAAACTAGCTTCTAAATCTTCAATCAGAGTGCGGAAGACTGAACAAGCTACCCGAGACCGCATCATCTTTTCAAAATAGGCGTCAGCAAAAGTCCAAAAGTCTGCTATTCATCAAATGTCCAGAATCACTTAGCCTGGGACGAACTACCTGCTATGGTCTTGCCTTTATCAGCTTTTCCTGTAAAAGAGTTGTCATGACAGAGTAAGCTAACAATGCTTAGTGAGTTAACAGAGTTCCATTAGTTACCACACACATGCCATACTATCAGCTCCTGCCGGCAAGTCACTACGTCCTGAGACAGCAAAAGGTTGGGAGACAACCCAGTTTGTTTTCCCCTATGTAAAGCCGAAGCCCTACGGGAAGTGTATGGAAACAAGTCATATAGGAAAGGAATCTGCAGAATTCCCTCCTGTGAATGGAGATCTCGCATTCGGTCCTATCGGATGATGCAGTATGCAACGGCAAGTATATAAACAGTCAAGTAAGCAGTAAGCATATACGTATTTACATGAAATGTAAAAGTGAACATGCAATCAAGGCAATTCAAGTGTCTAGCTTCAGTAATGTCAAAAGTACGCTTCTATGATACAATAAAGTATAAAAGAAAACATGCAGCAACAAACGGAAGTTTCCATACAGTCGATGACATTCACCAATAAGTATCGAAACATATGCATGTAATTAATGAAATCTGTCACTCACAGTGGTCCGTAGTCAGATAATGCTTAACGAATTAAGCGGTTCAGTTTACTCTGTCAAATCGACGGTCTCCTGCAGTTCAGTTTCAAGTCTGGCATATTAATGTCAAGTCTGTATCATAATCTATATAACCCTAGTTATATATATTCAGGTTATTGTCATTACTGGTTATCGAGTCTGAGGTAGTTCCTATCGTCCCAAGGTGAGTCTATTCTTATCAGATTAATACGATCCATCTAATTACAGATGTGTGGCCTTGAAACAAAGCCAATCGTATTTCTAGCAAGGTGTAACATGTCATACACATTCCAAAGATTCATACAGAGTCGGTTAATTTGTTTGTGCTTAAAATAGATATGCAACTTGAACTTGTGAGTTTTATCATAATCATATTATACTTTTAATTACAATAGGTTGATTAATCACTTAATCTGATTTTAGGAATTTAACTTTGGCCAGGAACAAACTCAGATTCGAATTAAGGAGGCTAGATTCGAACCAGATTCTTTCGAATCTACTTGCTTAGATTCGAAAATGGCACAAACTCGAGACAAGGAGCAGATTCGAAGCACACCTAGATTCGAAGACCACCCAGATTCGAAGACCACCTAGATTCGAAGACCACCTAGATTCGAAGACCACCTAGATTCGAAGACCTTGCTTAGATTCGAACTCATACACCCTCGAGTCTAGGTGTTTAGATTCGAGACACACACAATTCGAGTCTAGGTATGAATCTCTCGAATCTGTTCATCTTGTTCATCGGTTTTCCAGGTTTTAACAACTAAATATGAGCATAAATGATAGAGAAATGGTTACTAACCTTCGTCCAAGCTATAACCTTCGACTATGGATGATTTCCAAGCAAAAACAGGTCCTAAACGGGGGCAAATCAGCTTCAAATAGAGGGAAAATGAGCAAACTCGAAATTGCTCTTTCAAAACCGAACCAAAAAGACAGAAAAGGGGTCGATCTTACCTCAAATCCGGACGAAATGAAACATGTAATGGTAGATTCGTGAAGAGCTCGACGATCTCTATCCGATGGCGTATGAATCACGAGAATCCGACGGTTCGATTAGGAGAAAAGCTAGAGAGATGTAAACTTAGAGAGAGAAGGAGAAGAGAGTTCTTAGATTTCCAAACCTAAGAAATGAGGAGGGGAGGTCATATTTATAGGGAAAATAGGGAAAAATCAGATTTTCTACTGAATTTTCCGGAATTGACCAACTTTATTTCCCAACAATCCGATTTGCATTTCAAATGCAAATAATAGCAAAGAAATTCTAGATTGCTATAATTGACTTTTAGTCATATTTTTATTCATTTTAGTCCGTTTCGTCATTTTCAGTCTTTAATTTGTCATTTAGCTGAATTTTAATTATTAATTTTATTTCAGCTAATTTTGGGCAACTTTTCATAATTAAATTATAACTTAATATAATTAACTATATAAGATTCATGTTTTCAGTTAATTACTAATATTTGGATAAAATTGCTTTATTATCAAAAGTCTGATGCTGTAATTTATATTTAATAAATTACGGGCTGTTACATGCTAAACCCAAGAAACTTCAAACTTCAGATACGTTTTTCGGTGCTTCCCACTTCTGAATCGCATCTACCTTCGATGGATCCACGGCTATTCCCTCACCCGAGACAATATGTCCTAAAAATTTCACCTGGCGCAACCAGAATTCACATTTGGAGAATTTTGCATAGAGTCGCTCCTTTCGTAACAATTCTAGCAATTCTCGCAAATGCATTGCATGGTCAGATTCAGACTTAGAGTAAATCAAGATGTCATCAATGAAGACTATCACTGATTTATCCAGCATTGGTCTACATACCCTATTCATGAGGTCCATAAATGCAGCCGGGGCATTTGTGAGACCGAACGACATTACTAGGAATTCAAAATGGCCGAAACGAGCACGAAATGCAGTCTTCGGTACGTCAGACTCAAATATCTTAAGTTGATGATATCCTGATCGAAGATCAATCTTTGATTAGGCACTTTCGGGCTTTCATTACAGAAATGAGACCTAAATCTCGAGTCTTTCTATCGTCATAAATATAACGTTCACTTCCTTCGGGGGTTCTAATTCTAATTATCCTTTTGGCACAAAGGATTTCAGCATTGTTCGTCATGAGCCTGTCCATTCCTATAATAATATCGAATTCTCTAATCCACATCGGTATCAGGTCAAAGTCTAAGGAGAGGTCATCAATCACTAGCTTACAGGAACGAAAGATTCTACTTATAGTCACAAAACTCGAGCTCGCAGATTCTATATCTAACGGTACAGGTAGCATTATTGGGGCAAAATCAAATAGTTTAGCAAACTTTTCAGACACATATGACAGATTAGAGCCAGAGTCAAATAGGATTAAAGCAGGTATATCATTAACAAGAAATGTACCAGTGACGACATCAGCAGTCTCTTTTGCCTCATCGGCTGTCATCTGGAAAGATCTTGGTTGATTCCTCGGAGCAGAAGAACCCTTGAATGATTGCCGGGGTGAAAATGCAGGCGGAGGAACAAATCGGGGCCGAGTACAGTCTTTAGCATGGTGCCCCAACGTGATGCAGTTACGGCAAGCCTCATTGCGCTTGGGACATTCCGACCTGTCATGACCTTTCTGCCTACAACAGTAGCACCTCACGAACTCAGGATCACATTTTCCTTCATGAATCTGCTTGCAGCGAGGGTAAGCAGACCTTGGCGTAGCGGTCACAGCATAAGATTTAGCCTTTTTAAAAGACTGCTTATCTCCCTGCCTTAAACTTTCACTCTCCTTTTCCATTTTCTCAGATTTTTCTTTCTTGCTAGACTTGGCAATAAAAAGACTCGCTCGCTCCGGATAGATTTCAAGTTCCCCTACCTTAGCAACTACAACTACTTCCATATCACTTCTCGGTCTGCCAGAATTCACAAACTTCCGAATTTCTCTATCCAGTCCATCCACAAAAAGATCCCTTCGTCGTTCCTCAGAGGGCTCATGCCTAAGTTTCCTTTTTCGATCCTTCTTGGGCTTTGCTAACATCTCTTCCCTATACTTCAATTCTAACTCCCGTAACTTAAGTTCTCGCAACCTAAGTTCTTCTTCACGGCGCTTAAAGTCAATTTCACGCTGGATTTCTTCATCAGTTTGCACAACCGCTTTACCCTTAGTCAGCAAGTCCTTAATTTCCTTAAATCGGTCCTTAAACGACATATCAGTCTGCAGTCGATTCCTATCCATCATAAGCTGTATTTGCCTACGATTATCCTCATTCAGCTTGTGAATGAGATCAAATAATTGAGCCTGCTGGGGAGGCACAGGCGTAGCAGTACTGCTTGAGTCATTAGCAGTATTTTCAGGGGCAGTGCCTAAATCCTCTACATGAACAGATTCTTTGTGTTGATCAGCTGCAGCATCAGCAGCTTTACCAACAGTCGAGGTACCAGCAACATTTGGATTCTTATCAGCCATTGGCTGAAATATACAGGAAATAACTATTATTTCCTGATTCAATTTAAGCACAATTCGAGTCATAATACCTACGTCAGATAATCACATCTAATTTCATAGATATGAAGGCAGTCAGTCAGGCTGGCACAAAGTCAAGTCAAAGTCAAGCAGTCAATCCCTCCCCCATCCTATCAGTCATCATTTGCCTATCTTAGGTCAAGTTGTGTGGGTAGTCCTTTACTAATTAAGTTACCCTAGGCCTCGGTGACTTGTTCGGGAATTCAAAGTCACATAGTCCATACCATACCAGTAGTTTAAGTATCGGGTGGCCAATCCGATGATTAAACTGCTGCTCTGATACCAACTTTGTAACATCCAAGTTACCACAAACAGTACACGTCATAATATTTCATTTCATTCAATAATAAATATTACTAATTGTTTGATACCACAGGTCCATCAGCCTGAATACTTAATTACAACAATATTAAAAGATCAAATGGTGGTCTAAACTAGCTTCTAAATCTTCAATCAGAGTGCGGAAGACTGAACAAGCTACCCGAGACCGCATCATCTTTTCAAAAAAAAGGCGTCAACAAAAGTCCAAAAGTCTGCTATTCATCAATGTCCAGAATCACTTAGCCTGGGACGGACTACCTGCTATGGTCTTGCCCTTATCAGCTTTTCCTGAAAAAGAGTTGTCATGACAGAGTAAGCTAACATTGCTTAGTGAGTAAACAGAGTTCCATTAGTTACCACACACATATAACATACTATCAGCTCCTGTCGGCAAGTCACTACGTCAGAGACGGCAAAAAGGTTGGGAGACAACCCAGTTTGTATTCCCCTGTGTAAGGCCGAAGCCCTACGGGAAATGTATGGAAACAAGTCAAATAGGAAAGGAATCTGCAGAATTCCATCCTGTGAATGGAGATCTCACATTCGGTCCTATCGGCTAATGCAGTATGCAGCGGCAAATATATAAACAGTCAAGTAAGCAGTAAGCATGATAAGTATTTATATAAAATGTAAAAGTGAACATGCAATCAAGGCAATTCAAGTGTCTAGCTTCAGTAATGTCAAAAGTACGTTTCTATGATACAATATAGTATTAAAGAAACATGCAGCAACAATCGGAAGTTTCCATACAGTCAATGACATTCACCAATAAGTATTGAAATATATGCAAGTAATTAATGAAATCTGTCACTCACAGTGGTCCGTAGTCAGATAATGCTTAACGAATTAAGCGGTTCAGTTTACTCTGTCAAATCGGCGGTTTCCTGCAGTTCAGTTTCAAGTCTGGCATATTAATGTCAAGTTTGTAACATGATCTATCCATATATCCCTAGTTATATAATTAGGTTATTGTCAATTCTGGCTGTCGAGTCTGAGGTAGTTCCTATCGTCCCAAGGTGAGTCCTTTCTTATCAGATTAATACGATCCTTCTAATCACAGATCAGCCTTGAAACGAGGCCAATCATATTACTAGCTAGGTGATACATGACATACAATTTTTTTAAGGGTTCATACAGAGTTTGTTAATTTATTTGTGCATAAAATAGTTATGCAACTTGAAATTTGTGATTATATCATAATCATATTATACTTTCAATTACATTTACATAAAACATAAGGTTGATTAATAACTAAATCTGATTTAGGAATTAGGATAGATTCGAATGGGCATAGATTCGAAGACCACCTATATTCGAAGACAACTCATAGAATCGAAGACATCAGCTAGATTCGAACATAGTGAGCAGATTCGAATATAGTTTCGAATATAGGGATAGATTCGAACTAGGTAGATTCGAACTAGGAAGATTCGAACTAGGTAGATTCGAACTAGGTAGATTCGAACTAGGGGGGGTTTTCGAGTCTAGACATGAATTTCTCGAATCTGTTCTTCTTGTTCATCGCTTTTCCAGGTTTTAACTACGAATTTGAGCAAAAATAAGGGAGTAATAGTCACTAACCTTCGTCCAAGTTGTATCCTTCGACTATAGACGATTTCCAAGCAAAAACAGGTCCTAAACGGGAGCAAATCAGCTTCAAATGAAGGGAATATGAGCAAACTCGAATTTGCTCAACAAAAACCGAAATAAAAGTCAGAAAAATGGTCGATTTTACCTTAAATCCGAACGAAATCTAACATGCAATGATAGATTCGTGTAGAGCTCGACGATCTCTAACCGATGGCGTATAAATCACGAGAATCCGACGGATCGTTTGGGAGAAATTCTAGAGAGAAGTCAGATTGTAGAGAAAGAGAGAGAGGATTCTAGCTTTTCCAAACTTAAGAAATGAGGAGGTGATGCTCTATTTATAGAAAATAGAGAAAAATCATATTTTCTACTGAATTTCCGGAATCGACCAACTTTTATTTCCATCAATCTGATTTGCATTTCAGATGCAAATAATAGCAAAGGAGTTCTAGATTTGCTATAATTGTCTTTTAGTCATATTTTTATTCATTTTAGTCCGTTTCGCCATTTTCAGTCTTTAATTTGTCAAGTAGCTGAATTTTAATTATTAACTTTATTTCAGCTAATTTGGGGCAACTTTTCATAATTAATTATAACTTAAAATAATTAACTATTTAAGATTCATGATTTCGGTTAATTACTAATAATTGGATAAAATTGCTTTATTATCCAAGGTCGGATGCTGTAATTTATATTTAATAAATTACGGGCTGTTACAACTTGCATATGTTTCGCTACTTATTGGTGATTGTAACTGACTTGTATGGAAACATTTGTTGCTGCTTGTTCCATGATTACTTAATTGTATGTTAGGAACGTATGATAGTGATGAGAACCTGTCCAAGGACCGAGATGACGAAGATCTGTTAAGGTGGAAGATCGGACCTATCACGAGATCAAAATCCAAGATGTTCCAGGATGCTCTCAATGGAATGATTAAATATTGTCGGAATCAAGCTCCCGTTTGTTCGCAAAACAACCAAGCACGCTTCCTAATGTTGATCCAAGTTGAAGACTAATATTAGTCCAAGTTTTGGAGCCCAAGTTCTCACCTTAATCCACAAAAGCCCAAAAGTAAATAAAATTCGGCCAAGCCCACCCATGTGCATTGTTTTGGCCATAACTTCCTCATTTTAAGCCCAATTTGAGTGAAATAAAAGCCCACTTCAACCTTAGCCTTTTTCCTATATTTTCAAGAATAAAAAAGGCCCAAAATATGTCCTTAGCCACGTCCATGAATCTGCCCATAAAGGTGTCCATGTTAATAAACTTGTCAAAGATTAAATTCAAGGCATTTTGAAGGTTTTCTCAACATTATGGCCATTTACTTGGAGGAGATAAAGAGATACTTGCATGATTAATACCTACTAGAAGCTTCAAGTGGTGAAATGTCAATAATGCCCTTTTGATAAGTAGTCTTGCTTATTTGATAGCTTATCGTGATAGCTTGTGCAACTTATCTAGATAAGTAGTTGGTATTATATTTTCTCCTATAAATAGGCACTCAATGTAACCATTTCAATCATCCTTCATTTTTGAGTAAAATTGTGAGTTTTTAACTCTTA
>JAANYP010000990.1:30649-52957 GCA_020465985.1 Centrapalus pauciflorus
TTTTTGAGTAAAAGTGTGAGTTTGTAACTCTTATTGGTTCCTTACGCACTTTTAGATAGTATCGCGTGTTTTAGCTTGTGGCGTTCGAAACTTAATTGATGTGATCCTCACACGAAGGAATGTGGATAGGATCACGATTGCCCGATCGTGCTAATGGTGTTTCAGTAACTGGATAGGACCGCGACCCATTGTCTATAAACAAGACAGAACCTGGTATAAGTGGAACCGCGACCCGGTGCCTATGATACGAGCAAGAACTTTGGTATAGAGAAGCCACAATCAACCCCACCAAGTTGTGTAAGGTTTCGAACGCCACAAGCAAAACACTCGATAAGTTCTAAAGTCGTAAGGAACAATAAGAGTTAAAACAATCACAATTTACTCAAAAATGAAGGATGATTGAAATGGTTACATTGAGGGCCTATTTATAGGAGAAATATAAGACCAACTACTTATCTAGATAAGTTGCACAAGCTATCACGATAAGCTATCAAATAAGCAAGACGACTTATAAAAAGGGCATATTGACATTTCACCACTGAAGCTCTAGTAGGTTATTAACATGCAATTAACTTCTATCTCTTTATCTCACCAAGTAGAACGCATAATGTTGAGAAAACCTTCAAAATGCCTTGAATTTAATCTTTGTACAAAGTTCTTTAACATGGACACCTTTATGGGCAGATTCATGGAGTGGCTAAGGACATATTTTGGGCCCTTTTTATACTTGAAATATAGGAAAAAGGCTAAGGTTGAAGTGGGCGTTTTATTTCACTCAAATTGGGCTTAAAATAGAGGAAGTTATGGCCAAAACAAGTGCACAGGGTGGGCTTGGCCGATTTTATTTACTTTGGGCTTTTGTGGATTAAAGGCAGAACGTGGGCGCTCAAAACTTGACTAAATGTAGTCTTCACTATGGATCAACATTAGGAAGCGTGCTTGTTGTTTTGGCGAACAGAACGTGACGCTTGAGTGCCGACAATTTGTAATGCAGCTTCCAGTTGAGAGCATCTGGAACACTCTGTGGATTTGTGAATTTGTGTAGGTCCGATCTTCCAAGGAACAAATGATGCAAAGTATGAATAAACAGAAAAAAAAAACTAAAGAACTCGTATGATCCCCTAAAAAATCAATTAGTAGCAACCAAGTTAATTTTTGACAGGATCCACTACAAACATGAACCACAATGCAATGATGAAGAGAAGAAATTAAAATGAAAGGACGAATAGAAAGAAAGTAAAAGATGATACGAATGAAATATAAAGTAGAAAACAAACCAATAGAACTTGGCTCTGATACCAAATGATGTGATCTCACCCGAGGAATGTGTGATAGATCACGATTGCCCGATCGTTCTAATGGTTGTTTCAAGTAACTTGGATAGGACCGCGACCAATTGTCTATAAACAAGACAAGAACCTTGGTATAAGTGGAACCGCGACCCGTTGCCTATATACGAGGCAAGAACTTTGGTATAGAGAACGCCACAATCAACCCCACCAAGTTGATTGATAAGTTTCGAACGCCACAAGCTAAAACACTCGATAAGTTCTAAAAGTTCGTAAGGAACAATAAGAGTTAAAAACTCACAATTTTACTCAAAAATTAAGGATGATTGAAATGGTTACATTGAGTGCCTATTTATAGGAGAAAATATAAGACCAACTACTTATCTAGATAAGTTGCACAAGCTATCACGATAAGCTATCAAATAAGCAAGACTACTTATCAAAAGGGCATTATTGACATTTCACCACTTGAAGCTTCTAGTAGGTATTAATCATGCAAGTAACTTCTATCTCTTTATCTCCTCCAAGTAAATGACCATAATGTTGAGAAAACCTTCAAAATGCCTTGAATTTAATCTTTGACAAGTTCTTTAACATGGACACCTTTATGGGCAGATTCATGGATGTGGCTAAGGACATATTTTGGGCCCTTTTATATTCTTGAAAATATAGGAAAAAGGCTAAGGTTGAAGTGGGCTTTTATTTCACTCAAATTGGGCTTAAAATGAGGAAGTTATGGCCAAAACAATGCAAGGAAGTAATGCAATCTGTCACTTACAGCGGTCCTGAGCAATTCATGAATTCAAGGAACATGCAACAACAGTTGTTCAGTGTCAGCAGTGTCTATCATACGTTCCTAGCATACAATTAAGTAATCAAGGAACTAGCAGCAGATGTTTCCATACAAGTCAGTAACAATCACCAATAAGTACCCAACCATATACAATTAAGTAATGCAATTTGTCACTCACAGCGGTCCTGAGCAATGCAAGTAATCAAGGAATATGCAGCAGCAGTTGTCCAGTTTTAACAGTGTTTATCATACGTTCCTAACATACAATTAAGTAATCATGGAACAAGCAGCAGCAAATGTTTCCATACAAGTCAGTTACAATCACCAATAAGTACCCAAACATATGCAAGTAAGTAATGCAATCTGTCACTCACAGCAGTCCTGAGCAATGCAAGTAATCAAGGAACATGCAACAATAGTTGTCCAGTTTCAGCAGTGTCTATCATACGTTCCTAGCATACAATTTAGTAATCAAGGAACAAGAAGCAGCACATATTTCTATACAAGTCAGTAACAATCAGCAATAAGTACCGAAACGTATGCAAGTAATTAATGCAATCTGTCACTCACAGCGGTCCTGAGTAATGCAAGTAATGAACAAACATGCAACACCAGTTGTCCAGTTTCAACAGTGTTTATCATACGTTCCTAGCATACAATTAAGTAATCTAGGAACAAGCAGCAGCAGATGTTTCCATACAAGTCAATAACAATCACCAAAAAGTACCGAAACATATGCAAGTAAGTAATGCAATCTGTCACTCACAGCGGTCTTGAGCAATGCAGGTAATCAAGGAACATGCATCAACAGTTGTCCAGTTTCAGAAGTGTCTTGCATACAATTAAGTAATCAAGGAACAAGCAGCAGCAGATGTTTCCATACAAGTCAGTAACAATCACCAATAAGTACCGAAACATATGCAAGGAAGTAATGCAATCTGTCACTCACAGCGGTCCTGAGCAATGCATGAATTCAAGGAACATGCAACAACAGTTGTCTAGTGTCAGCAGTGTCTATCATACGTTCCTAGCATACAATTAAGTAATCAAGGAACTAGCAGCAGATGTTTCCATACAAGTCAGTAACAATCACCAATAAGTACCCAACCATATGCAATTAAGTAATGCAATCTGTCACTCACAGCGGTCCTGAGCAATGCAAGTAATCAAGGAATATGAAGCAGCAGTTGTCCAGTTTTAACAGTGTTTATCATACGTTCCTAACATACAATTAAGTAATCATGGAACAAGCAGCATCAGATGTTTACATACAAGTCAGTAACAATCGCCAATAAGTACCGAATCATATGCAAGTAATTAATGCAATCTGTCACTCACAACGTTCCTGAGCAATGTAAGTAATCAAGGAACTTGCAACAACTGTTGTCCAGTTTCAGTAGTGTCTATCATACGTTCCTAGCATACAATTAAGTAATCAAGGAACTAGCAGCAGATGTTTCCATACAAGTCAGTAACAATTACCAATAAGTACTCAAACATATGCAAGTAAGTAATGCAATCTGTCACTCACAGCGGTCCTGAGCAATGCAAGTAATCAAGGAACATGCAACACCAGTTGTCCAGTTTCAGAAGTGTCTATCATGCGTTCCTTTCATACAATTAAGTAATCTAGGAACAAGCAGCAGCAGATGTTTCCATACAAGTCAGTAACAATCACCAATATGTACCGAAACATATGCAAGTAACTAATGCAATTTGTCACTCACAGCGGTCCTGAGCAATGCAAGTAATCAACGAACATGCAACAACAGTTGTCCAGTTTCAGCAGTGTCTATCATAGGTTCCTAGCATACAATTAAGTAACCAAGGAACAAGCAGCAGCAGATGTTTCCATACAAGTTAGTAACAATCACCAATAAGTACCGAAACATATGCAAGTAAGTAATGCAATCTGTCACTCACAGCGGTCCTGTGCAATGCAAGTAATCAAGGAACATGCAACACCAGTTGTCCAGTTTCAGCAGTGTCTATCATACGTTCCTAGCATACAATTAAGCAATCTAGGAACAAGCAGCAATAGATGTTTCCATACAAGTCAGTAACAATCACCAATAAGTACAGAAACATATGCTAGTAATTATTGCAATCTGTCACTGACAGCGGTCCTGAGCAATGCAAATAATCAACGAACATGCAAGAACAGTTGTCCAGTTTCAGCAGTGTCTATCATACGTTCCGAGCATACAATTAAGTAATCAAGGAACAAGCAGCAGCAGATGTTTCCATACAAGTCAGTAACAATCACCAATAAGTACCGAAACATATGCAAAGAAGTAATCCAATCTGTCACTCACAGCGGTCTTGAGCAATGCATGAAATCAAGGAACATGCAACAACAGTTGTTCAGTGTCAGCAGTGTCTATCTAGAAAACGTTCCTAGCATTACATTAAGTAATCCTAGGACAACCAGCAGCAGATGTTGTTCCCATAACAATCAGTACAATCACCAATAAGTACCGAAAAATAGGTCAAGTATTATGCAATCTGTCACTGCACAAGCGGTCCTGAGCATGCAAGTAATCAACGAAAAGGCAACAATATTGTCCAGGTTCAGCAGTGTCGATCATACGTTCCTAGCATAACAATTAAGTAACCAAGAACATCAGCAGGCAGATGTTTCCATACAAGTCCAGTAACAACCAACAATAAGTACCCGAAACATAGGCAAGTAAAGTAATGCAATCTGTCACTCAAAGGCGGGGTCCTGATCAGGAACATGCAACAACAGTATTGCCAGTTTTCAGCAAGTGTCTTCATACAGGGCCAGCATACAATTAAGTAAGCAAGGAACAGAAGCAAACAGATATTTCCCATACAAGTCAAGTTTACAATCCCAATAAGTACCGAAACATAGGCAGTAATTAATGCAATCTGCCACTCAACAGGCGGGCCTAATCAAAGGACAAGCAGCAACAGATGTTTCCATACAAGTCAGTAACAATCACCAATAAGTACCAAAACATATGCAAGTAAGTAATGCAATTTGTCACTCACAGCGGTCCTGATCAAGGAACATGCAACAACAGTAGTCCAGTTTCAGCAGTGTCTATCATACGTTCCTAGCATACAATTAAGTAATCAAGGAACAAGAAGCAGCAGATATTTCCATACAAGTCAGTAACAATCACCAATAACTACCGAAACATATGCAAGGAAGTAATGCAATCTGTCACTCACAGCGGTCCTGAGCAATGCATGTCATCAAGGAATATGCAGCAGCAGTTGTCCTGTTTTAACAGTATTTATCATACGTTCCTAACATACAATTAAGTAATCATGGAACAAGCAGCAGCAGATGTTTCCATACAAGTCAGTAACAATCACCAATAAGTACCGAAACATATGCAAGTAATTAATGCAATCTGTCACTCACAACGGTCATGAGCAATGTAAGTAATCAAGGAACACGCAACAACAGTTGTCCAGTTTCAGCAGTGTCTAAGCATGCTTTTTCCTAGGCATAGAATAAGTTATCAAGAATAGCACAGATGTTTCCATAACAAGTCGTAACACACCCAATAAGTACCCAAACATATGCAAGTAAGTAAATGCAATCGGCTCACACAGGTCATGAGCATCGCAAGTAATCAAGGGAACATGCACACCAGTTGTCCATTTTTTGTCAGCAGTTCTATCAGACGGCCTAGCATACAATTAAGTAATCTAGGAACAGAAGCAGCAAGAGTTTCCATACAAAGTAGTAAAAAATCTCACCAAATAAGTACCGAAACATATGCAAGTATTAATGCAATCTGTCACTGCAAAAAGCGGTCCTGAGTAATGCAGTAATCAACGAACATGCAAAAACAGTTGTCCATTTCACAGTGTCCGATCATACGGTCCTAGCATACAAGTAAGTAACCAGGAACAAGCAACGGCAGAGGGTTCCATACAAAGTCAGTAACACCACCAATAAGTACCGAAACATATGCAAGTAAGTAATGCAATCTGTCACTCACAGCGGTCCTGAGCAATGCAAGTAATCAAGGAACATGCAACAACAGTTGTCCAGTTTCAGCAGTGTCTATCATACGTTCCGAGCATACAATTAAGTAATCAAGGAACAAGCAGCAGCAAATGTTTCCATACAAGTCAGTAACAATCACCAATAGGTACCCAAACATATGCAAGTAAGTAATGCAATCTGTCACTCACAGCGGTCCTGAGCAATGCATGAAATCAAGGAACAAGCAACAACAGTTGTCTAGTTTCAGCAGTGTCTATCATACGTTCCTAGCATACAATTAAGTAATCAAGGAACAAGCACACAGCAGATATTTCCATACTAGATCAGTTACAATCACCATAAGTACCCAACATATGCAAGTAAGTAATGCAATCTGTCACTCTCAACAGCAGCCTGAGCAATGCAAGAAATCAAAAGGAACATGCAAACAATAGTTTGTCCAGTTTCATCAGCAGTGTCTATCATACGTTCATAGCATACAAGTAAGTAATCAAGGAAAAAGCAGCAGCAGCCATGTGGCCATACAAGTCAGTCACAAATCACGCAATAAGTAAAGAACATATGCAAGTAAGTAATGCAATCTGTCACTCACAGCGGTCCTGAGTAATGCAAGTAATGAACAAACATGCAACACCAGTTGTCCAGTTTCAGCAGTGTCTATCATACGTTCCTAGCATACAATTAAGTAATCTAGGAACAAGCAGCAGCAGATGTTTCCATACAAGTCAATAACAATCACCAAAAAGTACCGAAACATATGCAAGTAAGTAATGCAATCTGTCACTCACAGCGGTTTTGAGCAATGCAGGTAATCAAGGAACATGCATCAACAGTTGTCCAGTTTCAGAAGTGTCTATCATACGTTCCTAGCATACAATTAAGTAATCAAGGAACAAGCAGCAGCAGATGTTTCCATACAAGTCAGTAACAATCACCAATAAGTACCCAAACATATGCAATTAAGTAATGCAATCTGTCACTCAAGAGCGGTCCCTGAGCAATGGCATAATCAGGAACATGCAACACCAGTTTGTCCCAGTTCAGCAGTGTCCTAATCATACGTTCCTATCATACATTAAGTAATCAGGAACAAGAGCGCAGAATTTCATACAAGTCATAACAATCACAATAAGTACCTCAACCATAATGCAAGTAAGTTATGCAATCTGTCACTCACAGCGGTCCTAAGCAATGCAAGTAATCAAGGAAACATGCAACACAGTTTTCCAGTTTCACAGCAGTGTCTATCATCATACGTCCTAGGCATACAATTAAGTAATCAAGCAAGGAACAACAGCACAGGGTGTTCGCATACAAGTCAGTAAACATCACAGTAAGTACCGAACATATGCAGTAGGTAATGCAAGCTGTCACTCTCACAGCGGTCCTGAGTAATGGCAAGTAATGACAAGATTTCAACACCAGTTGTCCAGTTGCAGCAAGTGTCTAGCATTAACGTTCCTAGCTACAGTTAAAGAATCCAGAACAAGCAGCAGCAGATGTTCCATACAAGTCAGTAACATCACCAATAGTACCAAACATATGCAAGTAAGTAATGCAATCTGTCCACGCTCACAGCGGTCCTGATTCATCAAATAATCAAGGAACGATGCAACAACAGTTGTGGTGTCTATCATACGTTCCTAGCATACAATTAAGTAATCAAGGAACAAGCAGCAGCAGATGTTTCCATACAAGTCAGTAACAATCACCAATAAGTACCGAAACATATGCAAGGAAGTAATGCAATCTGTCACTCACAGCGGTCCTGAGCAATGCATGAAATCAAGGAACATGCAACAACAGTTGTCCAGTTTCAGCAGTGTCTATCATACGTTCCTAGCATACAATTATGTAATCAAGGAACTAGCAGCAGATGTTTCCATACAAGTCAGTAACAATCACCAATAAGTACCCAAACATATGCAATTAAGTAATGCAATCTGTCACTCACAGCGGTCCTAAGCAATGCAAGTAATCAAGGAATATGCAGCAGCAGTTGTCCAGTTTTAGTAGTGTTTATCATACGTTCCTAACATACAATTAAATAATCAAGGAACAAGCAGCAGCAGATGTTTCCATACAAGTCAGTAACAATCACCAATAAGTACACAAACATATGCAATTAAGTAATGCAATCTGTCACTCACAGTGGTCCTGAGCAATGCAAGTAATCAAGGAACATGCAACACCAGTTGTCCAGTTTCAGTAGTGTCTATCATACGTTCCTAGGATACAATTAACTAATCTAGGAACAAGCAGCAGCAGATGTTTCCATACAAGTCAGTAACAATCACCAATAAGTACCGAAACATATGCAAGGAAGTAATGCAATCTGTCACTTACAGCGGTCCTGAGCAATGCATGAATTCAAGGAACATGCAACAACAGTTGTTCAGTGTCAGCAGTGTCTATCATACGTTCCTAGCATACAATTAAGTAATCAAGGAACTAGCAGCAGATGTTTCCATACAAGTCAGTAACAATCACCAATAAGTACCCAACCATATACAATTAAGTAATGCAATTTGTCACTCACAGCGGTCCTGAGCAATGCAAGTAATCAAGGAATATGCAGCAGCAGTTGTCCAGTTTTAACAGTGTTTATCATACGTTCCTAACATACAATTAAGTAATCATGGAACAAGCAGCAGTAGATGTTTCCATACAAGTCAGTTACAATCACCAATAAGTACCCAAACATATGCAAGTAAGAAATGCAATCTGTCACTCACAACAGTCCTGAGCAATGCAAGTAATCAAGGAACATGCAACAATAGTTGTCCAGTTTCAGCAGTGTCTATCATACGTTCCTAGCATACAATTAAGTAATCAAGCAACAAGCAGCAGCAGCTGTTTCCATACAAGTCAGTAACAATCACCAATAAGTAAAGAAACATATGCAAGTAAGTAATGCAATCTGTCACTCACAGCGGTCCTGAGTAATGCAAGTAATGAACAAACATGCAACACCAGTTGTCCAGTTTCAACAGTGTCTATCATACGTTCCTAGCATACAATTAAGTAATCTAGGAACAAGCAGCAGCAGATGTTTCCATACAAGTCAATAACAATCACCAAAAAGTACCGAAACATATGCAAGTAAGTAATGCAATCTGTCACTCACAGCGGTCTTGAGCAATGCAGGTAATCAAGGATCATGCATCAACAGTTGTCCAGTTTCAGAAGTGTCTATCATACGTTCCTAGCATACAATTAAGTAATCAAGGATCAAGCAGCAGCAGATGTTTCCATACAAGTCAGTAACAATCACCAATAAGTACCCAAACATATGCAATTAAGTAATGCAATCTGTCACTCACAGTGGTCCTGAGCAATGCAGGTAATCAAGGAACATGCAACACCAGTTGTCCAGTTTCAGCAGTGTCTATCATACGTTCCTAGCATACAATTAAGTAATCTAGGAACAAGCAGCAGCAGATGTTTCCATACAAGTCAGTAACAATCAACAATAAGTACTGAAACATATGCAAGGAAGTAATGCAATCTGTCACTTACAGCGGTCCTGAGCAATTCATGAATTCAAGGAACATGCAACAACAGTTGTTCAGTGTCAGCAGTGTCTATCATACGTTCCTAGCATACAATTAAGCAATCTAGGAACAAGCAGCAGCAGATGTTTCCACACAAGTCAGTAACAATCACCAATAAATACAGAAACATATGCTAGTAATTATTGCAATCTGTCACTGACAGCGGTCCTGAGCAATGCAAATAATCAACGAACATGCAAGAACAGTTGTCCAGTTTCAGCAGTGTCTATCATACGTTCCGAGCATACAATTAAGTAATCAAGGAACAAGCTGCAGCAGATGTTTCCATACAAGTCAGTAACAATCACCAATAAGTACCGAAACATATGCAAAGAAGTAATGCAATCTGTCACTCACAGCGGTCTTGAGCAATGCATGAAATCAAGGAACATGCAACAACAGTTGTTCAGTGTCAGCAGTGTCTATCATACGTTCCTAGCATACAATTAAGTAATCTAGGAACAAGCAGCAGCAGATGTTTCCATACAAGTCAGTAACAATCACCAATAAGTACCGAAACATATACAAGTAATTAATGCAATCTGTCACTCACAGCGGTCCTGAGCAATGCAAGTAATCAACGAACATGCAACAACAGTTGTCCAGTTTCAGCAGTGTCTATCATACGTTCCTAGCATATAATTAAGTAACCAAGGAACAAGCAGCAGCAGATGTTTCCATACAAGTCAGTAACAACCACCAATAAGTACCGAAACATATGCAAGTAAGTAATGCAATCTGTCACTCACAGCGGTCCTGATCAAGGAACATGCAACAACAGTAGTCCAGTTTCAGCAGTGTCTATCATACGTTCCTAGCATACAATTAAGTAATCAAGGAACAAGAAGCAACAGATATTTCCATACAAGTCAGTTACAATCACCAATAAGTACCGAAACATATGCAAGTAATTAATGCAATCTGTCACTCACAGCGGTCCTAATCAAGGAACAAGCAGCAACAGATGTTTCCATACAAGTCAGTAACAATCACCAATAAGTACCAATACATATGCAAGTAAGTAATGCAGTTTGTCACTCACAGCGGTCCTGATCAAGGAACATGCAACAACAGTAGTCCAGTTTCAGCAGTGTCTATCATACGTTCCTAGCATACAAATTAAGTAATCAAGGAACAAGAAGCAGCAGATATTTCCATACAAGTCAGTAACAATCACCAATAACTACCGAAACATATGCAAGGAAGTAATGCAATCTGTCACTCACAGCGGTCCTGAGCAATGCATGTAATCAAGGAACATACAACAACAGTTGTCCAGTTTCAGCAGTGTCTATCATACGTTTCTAGCATACAATTAAGTAATCAAGGAACTAGCAGAAGATGTTTCCATACAAGTCAGTAACAATCACCAATAAGTACCGAAACATATGCAAGTAAGTAATGCAATTTGTCACTCACAGCGGTCCTGATCAAGGTACATGCGACAACAGTATTCCAGTTTCAGCAGTGTCTATCATACGTTCCTAGCATACAATTAAGTAATCAAGTAACAAGTAGCAGCAGATATTTCCATACAAGTCAGTAACAATCACCAATAACTACCGAAACATATGCAAGGAAGTAATGCAATCTGTCACTCACAGCGGTCCTGAGCAATGCATGTAATCAGGGAACATACAACAACAGTTGTCCAGTTTCAGCAGTGTCTATCATACGTTCCTAGCATACAATTAAGTAATAAAGGAACTAGCAGCAGATGTTTCCATACAAGTCAGTAACAATTACCAATAAGTACCCAAACATATGCGAGTAAGTAATGCAATCTGTCACTCACAGCGGTCCTGAGCAATGCAAGTAATCAAGGAACATGCAACAACAGTTCCAGTTTCAGCAGTGTCTATCATACGTTCCTAGCATACAATTAAGTAATCAAGGAACAAGCAGCAGCAGGTGTTTCCATACAAGTTAGTAACAATCACCAATAAGTACCGAAACATATGCAAGTAGGTAATGCAATCTGTCACTCACAGCGGTCCTGAGTAATGCAAGTAATGAACAAACATGCAACACCAGTTGTCCAGTTTCAGCAGTGTCTATCATACGTTCCTAGCATACAATTAAGTAATCTAGGAACAAGCAGCAACAGATGTTTCCATACAAGTCAGTAACAATCACCAATAAGTACCAAAACATATGCAAGTAAGTAATGCAATCTGTCACTCACAGCGGTCCTGAGCAATGCAAGTAATCAAGGAACATGCAACAACAGTTGTCCAGTTTCAGCAGTGTCTATCATACGTTCTTAGCATACAATTAAGTAATCAAGGAACAAGCAGCAACAGATGTTTCCATACAAGTCAGTAACAATCACCAATAAGTACCGAAACATATACAAGGAAGTAATGCAATCTGTCACTCACAGCGGTCCTGAGCAATGCATGAAATCAAGGAACATGCAACAACAGTTGTCCAGTATCAGCAGTGTCTATCATACGTTCCTAGCATACAATTAAGTAATCAAGGAACTAGCAGCAGATGTTTCCATACAAGTCAGTAACAATCACCAATAAGTACCCAAACATATGCAATTAAGTAATGCAATCTGTCACTCACAGCGGTCCTAAGCAATGCAAGTAATCAAGGAATATGCAGCAGCAGTTGTCCAGTTTTAGCAGTGTTTATCATACGTTCCTAACATACAATTAAATAATCAAGGAACAAGCAGCAGCAGATGTTTCCATACAAGTCAGTAACAATCACCAATAAGTACCCAAACATATGCAATTAAGTAATGCAATCTGTCACTCACAGTGGTCCAGAGCAATGCAAGTAATCAAGGAATATGCAGCATGTAACATCCAATTTTCCACAAACAATACACGTCATAATATTTCATTTCATAAATAATATTAATTGTTTAATACCACAGGCCCATCAGCAAAATACTTAATTACAACAATAATTTAAAGATCAAATGGTGGTGTAACTAGCTTCTAAATCTTCAATCAGAGTGCGGAAGACTGAACAAGCTACCCGAGACCGCATCGTCTTTACAAAATAGGCATCATCAAAAGTCCAAGGTCTGCTATTCATCAAAATCCAGATTCACTTAGCCTGGGATGAACTACCTGCTATGATCTTGCCTTTATCAGCTTTTCCTGAAAAGGAGTTGTCATGACAGAGTAAGCTACAAAGCTTAGTGAGTTAACAGAGTTCCACTAAATACCACACACATATATAACATACTATCAGATCCTGTCGGTCAACACGTCAGAGACGGTAATTAGGTTGGGAGACAACCCGGTCAGTATTCCCATATGTAAGGCCGAAGCCCTACGGGAAGTGTATGGAAACAAGTCAGATGGGAAAGGAATCTGCAGAATTCCCCCCTGTGAATGGAGATCTCACATTCGGTCCGGTCGGATGATGCAATATGCAACGGCAAGTATATAAACAGTCAAGTAAGCAGTAAGCATGTTGCGTATTTACATAAAAATGTAAAAGTGAACATGCTATCAAGGCATTGCAAGTGTCTATTTCAGTAATGGCAACATACATTTCTATGATACAATATAGTATTAAAGAAACATGCAGCAATCAATCAGTAGTTTCCATACAGTCAATACATTCACCGATAAGTATCGAAATATATGCAAGTAATAAATGAAATCTGTCACTCACAGTGGTCCGAAGTCAGATAATGCTTAACGAGTTAAGCAGTTCAGTTTACTCTGTCAAGACGACGGGTTCCTGCATTACGGTTTCAAGTCTGGCATATTAATGTCAAGTCTGAGTCATAATCTAAATAACCCTAGTTACATGTTCAGGTTTTTGTCAATTTTGGCTGTCGAGTCCGAGGTAGTTCCTATCGTCCCAAGGTGAGTCTATTCTTATCAGATTAATACGATTCATCTACTTATAGATGTGTGGCCTTGGAACAGAGCTAATCGTAATACTAGCAAGGTGAAACATGATATACAATTTCTAAGGGTTTACACAGAGTCAATTAATTAATTTGTGTATATAATAGGTATGCATCTTGAACTTGAGAGTTTTAGCATAATCAAACAATACTTTCAATTTCCTTAGGATGATTAATAATTTAATCTGATTTTGGAAATTAATCTTAGACTTGGAATAGGATCAGATTCGAATTTAAAGGAGATAGATTCGAATAGAGTATAATTCGAATCTATAGATTCGAAATACTCATAGATTCGAAGGCAACAAACAGATTCGAGACATACACTCAGATTCGAGACACACATTAGATTCGAGACACACATTAGATTCGAGACACACATAATAAACTCTAAGGAGATTAGATTCGAATTACACATCCCTTCGAATCTAGGGATTAGATTCGAATTCAATCACCATTCGAGTCTAAATAAGAAGATCTCGAGTCTGTTCTTACGAGTTCAATAGTTTTCCAGGTTTTAACTACGAAACTTGAACAAAAATGAGGGAAAAATAATCACTAACCTTCGTCCAAGCTAAAACCTTCAACTATGGATGATTTCCAAGCAAGAACAGGTCCTAAACGAGGGCAAATCAGCTTCAAATGAAGGAAAAATGAACAGATTCGAAAATGCTCTTCAAAACCGAGCCAAAAGTCAGAAAAACGGTCGATCTTACCTCAAATTCGGACGAAATCAAACACGAAATGGTAGATTCGCGAAGAACTCGACGATCTCTATTCAATGGCGTATAAAACACGAGAATCCGACGGTTCGATTTGAAGAAAAGCTAGAGAGAAGGAGGAGAGTGTAGAGAGAGAGAAGGAGAAGCAACTTTCCAAACTTTAAAAAGTGAGGAGTGTAGCTCCTATTTATAGGGAAATAGGGAAAATCAGATATTCTACTGAATTTTCCGGAATTGTCCAACTTTTATTCCCAATACTCCGATTTGCATTTCAGATACAAATATTAGCACAGAAGTTCTAGATCTGCAACAATTGTCTTTTAGTCAATTTTAACTCATTTTAGTCAGTTTCGCTATTTTCAGTCATTAAATTGTCATTTAGCTGAATTTTAATTATTAACTTAATTTCAACTAAATTTTTGGGCAACTTATCATAATTAATTATAACTTAATATAATTAATTATTTCAGATTCACATTATCAGCTATTTACTAATAATTTGATAAAATTTACTTTATTATCCAAAGACTTATGCTAAAATATATACTTATTAAATTTCGGGCCGTTACAATCTTCCCCCGTTAAATTAATTCCGTCCTCGGAATTAACTAAGGCAGAAATAACTTCGGATACTTTTGTATAATCTCGTCTTCTCGTTCCCAAGTTTGCGCAGATCCCTTATGATATTTCCATTGAACTAACACCATTGGGATTTCCTTGCTACGCAATTTCGAAACTTTATGGTCGATAATACGCTCGGGCTCTTCTTCGTACCGCAACTGCTCATCTAATTGCACGTCTTTCCAAGGAATCACGGCTTCAGCGTCAGCCAAACACTTTCGAAGATTACTCACATGGAATACATCATGAATCCCAATCATTTCGGCAGGCAGCTTTAGTCTGTAGGCTTGCAACCCTATACGTTCGAGAATTTCAAAAGGACCCACAAATCGAGGGCTCAACTTCCCCCGTTTGCCGAACCTTACTATTCCTTTTCTTGGCGAAACTTTCAGCAACACTTTATCTCCAACTTCAAATGCAATCGGCTTACGTCTTCTATCATGATACTTCTTTTGTCTGTCTTGAGAAGTCTGTATCCGCTGCCGAATTAATTGTAGCTGATCATGGGCTTCTTGCAGAATTGCTGGTCCAGAGATCGGGCGTTCACCTGTTTCCCTCCAACAGGTTGGAGTTCTGCATCGACGTCCGTACAAAAGCTGATAGGGAGGCATACCAATAGTCGAATGATAACTATTGTTATAAGCAAACTCCACAAACGGCAGGTGAGTATCCCAACTTCCACCGAGATCAATTACACAGGCACGCAGCATATCTTCTAGGGTCAAAATTGTCCTCTCACTTTGCCCGTCAGTTTCTGGATGATAAGCGGTGCTCATCTTGAGTTCAGATCCTAGTCCAGTCTGAAAAGCCTTCCAAAAACGTGAAGTAAATCTGCTGTCACGGTCAGATACTATAGACAATGGCACACCATGTCTAGTCACAATTTCTTTTACGTACAATTCAGCTAACTTTTCGAGGCGTTCATCTTCACGTATGGGTAGGAAATGGGCTGACTTAGTAAGTCGATCCACAATTACCCATATAGAGTCATGATTCCGCTTTGTCCTTGGCAGCTTCGTCACAAAGTCCATGGTTATGTGGTCCCACTTCCATTCCGGGATTGGCAATGGTTGTAGTTCCCCATACGGCTTCTGATGTTCAGATTTGACTTGTAAGCAAGTCATGCAATTTTCTACATAACGCCCCACGTCCTTCTTCATTCCAGGCCACCAATATTCCGTCCTCAAATCTTGATACATTTTGGTAGAACCAGGGTGTATCGAGAATTTCGACATATGAGCTTCCGACAGAATTCGATCCCGAATACCTCCTAATCTGGGAACCCATATTCTATCCAAAAACCGTCTAAGACCACGATTATCAAGAGTCAGCTGGGTCACATAAGTAATCATGCGTTCAGATTTCAAGTTCTCATCCCGAATGGCTTCGGTTTGAGCGGCAATAATCGATTCAGACAAAGCAGACTCCAATACAACAGGAGTCAAGGCATAACATCGGGAATAATGGTCTTGTCCGGTTTTGCGGCTTAGGGCATCTGCTACAATGTTTGCTTTACCAGGATGGTAAAGGATCTCACAGTCATAGTCTTTTATCAATTCCATAGATCGCCTTTGTCGCATATTCAGCTCTTTCTGGTCAAATATATACTTCAAACTTTTGTGATCGGTATATAACTTGCATCTAGTCCCATACAGATAATGCCGCCAAATCTTCAGTGCGAAAGTCACGGCTGCAAGCTCCAAGTCATGCGTCGGATAATTCTTCTCGTGCGTCTTTAGCTGCCTTGATGCGTAGGCAATTACTTTATCCCTTTGCATCAGTACACAGCCTAATCCCATCCTTGAAGCATCACTATAAACTACAAAATCATCATTTCCCTCGGGTAAAGCCAAAATCGGTGCTTCAATTAGCTTACGCTTCAGGGTCTCAAAAGCTCGATCTTGTGATTCATTCCATTCAAACTTAACTTCCTTTTTCGTCAGACTGGTTAAAGGCACCGCAATCTTGGAGAAATCACGGATAAATCTTCGGTAATAGCCCGCTAAACCCAAGAAACTTCGAACTTCAGATACATTTTTCGGCGCTTCCCACTTCTGAACCGCATCAACCTTTGATGGATCTACGGCTATCCCCTCACCCGAGATAATATGTCCTAAAAATTGTACCTGGCGTAACCAGAATTCACATTTGGAGAATTTTGCGTAGAGTCGCTCCTTTCGTAACAATTCTAGCAATTCTCGCAAATGCATCGCATGGTCAGATTCAGACTTAGAGTAAATCAAGATGTCATCAATGAAGACTATCACTGATTTATCCAGCATTGGACTACATACTCTATTCATAAGGTCCATAAATGCAGCCGGGGCATTTGTGAGACCGAACGGCATTACTAGAAACTCAAAATGGCCGTAACGAGTACGAAAAGCAGTCTTCGGTACGTCAGACTCAAATACTTTGAGTTGATGGTAACCAGATCGGAGATCGATCTTTGAGAAGTAGCTAGCCCCTTGCAGTTGATCAAACAAGTCGTCAATTCTTGGCAGAGGGTATCGGTTCTTGATTGTTACTTTATTCAGCTCCCGATAATCTATACACATGCGAAAGGTACCGTCCTTCTTTTTAACGAAAAGAACCGGAGCACCCCAAGGAGAAGTACTCGGACGAATAAACCCTTTTTCCAGTAATTCCTGCAACTGACTCATCATTTCCTTCATTTCATTCGGAGCAAGACGGTAAGGGGCTTTCGCGATAGGAGCAGCACCCGGTACAAGGTCAATATGGAATTCGATTTGACGATCTGGTGGCAAACCAGAGATGTCATCCGGAAACACGTCAGGGAAATCTCGAACTACAGGCACATCGGACACGGTCTTTTTAATTTCCTTATTATCTAAGGCATATGCTAAAAAGGCGGCACAACCTTTGGTTAGGCACTTCCGGGCTTTCATTACAGAAATGAGACCTAAATCTCGAGTCTTTCTATCGCCATAAACATAACGTTCACTTCCTTCGGGGGTTCTAATTCTAATTATCCTTTTTGCACAAAGGATTTCAGCGTTGTTCATCATTAGCCAGTCCATTCCTATAATAACATCGAACTCCCTAATCCACATCGGTATCAGGTCAACGTCCGAGGAAAAGTCATCAATCACCAGCTTACAGGAACGAAAGACTCTATTCACAGTCACAAAGTTCGAGCTAGCAGTTTCTATGTCTAAGGGTGCAGGTAACATCACAGGGGCAAAATCAAACTGCCTAGCAAACCTTTCGGACACATAAGACAGATTAGAACCAGAGTCAAACAAGATTAAGGCAGGCATATCATTAACAAGAAATGTACCCGTGACGACGTCAGCAGTCTCTTTCGCCTCTTCGGCTGTCATCTGTGATGAGAACCTGTCCAGGGACCGAGATGACGAAGATCCGTTAAGGTGGAAGATCGGACCTATCACAAGATCAAAATCCAAGATGTTCCAGGATGCTCTCAATGGAATGATTAAATATTGTCGGAATCAAGCTCCCGTTTGTTCGCAAAACAACCAAGCACGCTTCCTAATGTTGATCCAAGTTGAAGACTAATATTAGTCCAAGTTTTGGAGCCCAAGTTCTCACTTTAATCCACAAAAGCCCAAAAATAAATAAAATTCGGCCAAGCCCACCCATGTGCATTGTTTTGGCCATAACTTCCTCATTTTAAGCCCAATTTGAGTGAAATAAAAGCCCACTTCAACCTTAGCCTTTTTCCTACATTTTCAAGAATAAAAAGGGCCCAAAATATGTCCTTAGCCACATCCATGAATCTGCCCATAAAGGTGTCCATGTTAAAGAACTTGTCAAAGATTAAATTCAAGGCATTTTGAAGGTTTTCTCAACATTATGGTCATTTACTTGGAGGAGATAAAGAGATAGAAGTTACTTGCATGATTAATACCTACTAGAAGCTTCAAGTGGTGAAATGTCAATAATGCCCTTTTTGATAAGTAGTCTTGCTTATTTGATAGCTTATCGTGATAGCTTGTGCAACTTATCTAGATAAGTAGTTGGTCTTATATTTTCTCCTATAAATAGGCACTCAATGTAACCATTTCAATCATCCTTCATTTTTGAGTAAAATTGTGAGTTTTTAACTCTTATTGTTCCTTACGAACTTTCAGAACTTATCGAGTGTTTTAGCTTGTGGCGTTCGAAACTTATCAATCAACTTGGTGGGGTTGATTGTGGCGTTCTCTATACCAAAGTTCTTGCCTCGTATATAGGCAACGGGTCGCGGTTCCACTTATACCAAGGTTCTTGTCTTGTTTATAGACAATGGGTCGCGGTCCTATCCAAGTTACTTGAAACAACCATTAGAACGATCGGGCAATCGTGATCTATCACACATTCCTCGGGTGAGATCACATCATTTGGTATCAGAGCCAAGTTCTATTGGTTTGTTTTCTACTTTATATTTCATTCGTATCATCTTTTACTTTCTTTCTATTCGTCCTTTCATTTTAATTTCTTCTCTTCATCATTGCATTGTGGTTCATGTTTGTAGTGGATCCTGTCAAAAATTGACTTGGTTGCTACTAATTGATTTTTTAGGGGATCATACGAGTTCTTTAGTTTTTTTTTCTGTTTATTCATACTTTGCATCATTTGTTCCTAAAAACAAAAGGAAGCAAAAAAAAAGCAAAAAAAAAAAAAAAAAAAAAAAAAAAAAAAAAAAAAAAAAAAAAAAAAAAAAGAAATCGCAAAAAAAAAGTACAAAAAAAGATAAAAAAAAAGGGTAAAAAAAAGCGCAAAAGAAAAGACAAAAAAAAGGAACGCAAAGTAAATTATAATTCTTGTTAGTTTTCTTTATTTTCATTTCCTTTTCTATTTACGTACTACTAGCATTGTTCATCTTGTTATATTTGGTTTTGTCAAATCTCTTCTTAAAGTTGTTTGGTATGTTTTGAATTCCTCAAGGCCACAAGCCCACTTGATTTTGATTTCTTTTAGTTTGTTTTGAACTTTAAGAGTTAAAAAGAGTGGTAAAAGGCGGTGTGGTAAGATCATTAGAGGTTAAAAGCCAAACACAACATACACGAGAATCGAGTGAACATAATTTTGAGTGAAACACGTAAGGGAGTGCGGGGAGGAAATAATATTTTTATTGTTATTACTTTTTGTCTTCTATTTTGTAGCAAAAAAATGACGGATGAGCAACCTCCTCCTAATCTTCAAGTTCAAGCCATGATGGAGGAAATGCGACGATTGATGAGAACGGAATTCAACCAAATTCATGAAAGAATGGACCGATTGGAGACTGAAAGACCACAACGTATCCGCACGCCATCACAAGTTTCTTATGAAAATCATGACGACGATGGAGGAAGTGACGGATGGGAATCTGAAAGAAGAGCTCCTCGACGAAGGCCCCGAAGAGACAGCAATTTGAATTCTATCAAGATGAAAATTCCATCGTTTCAAGGAAAGTCAGATCCGGAAGCCTACATCGATTGGGAAACTAAAATGGAGTTCATCTTTGATTGCCATGACTACTCCAATCGTAAAAAAGTAAAACGCGCCGTTGTTGAATTTTCTGATTATGCACTAACATGGTGGGATCAACTTGTGATTAGTAGGCGAAGAAACGAAGAAAGACCCATTGATACATGGGAAGAAATGAAAAGGGTCATGAGACGACGTTTTGTACCAAGTCACTATTATCGTGACCTTCACAATAAGCTCCAAGGGTTGAAGCAAGGAAGTAAGTCTGTTGATGATTATTTCAAGGAAATGGAGGTTACCATGATTCGAGCCAACATTCAAGAGGATCGAGAAGCTACCATGGCCAGGTTGTTAAATGGCCTCAATTATGAAATTCGTGATCGTGTTGAGATGCACCATTATGTGGAGATTGAAGACATGGTCCACATGGCGGTTAAAATTGAAAAGCAACTCAAGAGAGGGGGTTGATCAAGAACGAATACCTGGAAGGCGGGTAGCTCCAAAAGGCCTGAAAGTTCATCATCTTTTAATCCCAACTCTGGTCCAAAACCAACAAGCCCTTCCAAGGAGAAAGGTAATTCTGATGCTCCTAAAACTCGTGACATAAAATGTTTTAAATGTCTTGGCAGGGGTCACATTGCAAGTCAATGTCCAAATAAGCTTGTAATGGTGCTTAGAGAAAATGGAGAAATTGAAACAGATTCTTCCGAATCATCACAAGAAGACACGGATGGTGAAGAAGAGATGGCTGTAGAAGGAGAATTGTTGGTTGCAAGGCGAGCCTTAAGCACTCATTCCAAGGAAGAAGATGATGCACAAAGGGAAAACCTCTTTCACAATCGGTGTTATGTTCAAGGCAAGGTATGTAGTGTTATCATTGATGGTGGGAGTTGTACTAATGTGGCTAGTGTTTCCATGGTTGAAAAGCTAGGATTGCCGACGATGAAGCATCAAAAGCCATATAAACTCCAATGGCTTAATGATAGTGGTGAGGTGCGTGTGACGAAACAAGTGTTGGTGTCATTTCGCATTGGTAAGTATGAAGACGAGGTGTTGTGTGATGTGGTACCTATGCAAGCAAGTCATTTGCTACTTGGTAGGCCATGGCAATACGATCGGCATGTGAAACATGATGGCTTCACCAACAAGTACACTCTTTTTCATAAAACCAAAGCCATAACTCTTGTGCCGATGTCACCGAGTCAAGTTTATGAAGATCAAGTCCGACTTCAAAGGGATGTGAAAAACAAAGAAGGTGAGCCTAATGAAAATAATGAACACAAAAAAGGTTCAAATGAAAAACAAAAAGATAAGAAAAAATTTGTGGGTGAAAAGGAAAGTCAATATTGTGCATTTGCAAGAAGGAGTGAAATAAAGGAAGCCTTGAATTCGGAGATGTCTTTTGTGCTTCTTTTGATCAAAGAAGCTTATTTAATCACAAATGATTTGGCCGGTATTCTCCCGAGCAAAATTAAGTCTCTTTTGCAGGAATTTGAAGACTTGTTTCCCGAGGAAATTCCCAAAGGATTGCCACCAATTCGCGGGATCGAACACCAAATTGACTTTGTTCCAGGATCTTCCATTCCAAACAAGCCGGCGTATAGAACAAATCCGGAAGAAACAAAAGAGTTGCAAAGGCAAGTTAAGGAATTACTTGAGAAAGGATGGATTCGAGAAAGCATGAGTCCGTGTGCGGTTCCCGTATTGCTGGTACCTAAGAAGGATGGATCATGGAGGATGTGTGTAGATTGTCGTGCCATCAACAATATCACGGTAAAGTATCGCCATCCAATCCCTCGATTAGATGATATGCTTGATGAATTGTATGGCTCAAAGTTGTTTTCAAAGATTGATCTAAAGAGCGGGTATCATCAAATTCGCATGAATGATGGTGACGAATGGAAAACAGCTTTCAAAACAAAGCATGGTTTATATGAATGGTTAGTTATGCCTTTTGGGTTAACTAATGCTCCAAGTACGTTCATGAGATTACTGAACCATGTTTTGCGTGATTTTATTGGG
>JAANYP010000990.1:54848-69461 GCA_020465985.1 Centrapalus pauciflorus
ATGTTAGGAACGTATGATAGACACTGTTGAAACTGGAAAACTGCTGATGCATGTTCCTTGATTAGTTGCATTCCTCAGGACCGCTGTGAGTGACAGATTGCACTACTTACTTGCATATGTTTCGGTACTTATTGGTGATTGTTACTGACTTGTATGGAAACATCAGCTGCTGCTTGTTCCTTGATTACTTAATTGTATCTTAGGAACGTATGATAGACACTGCTGAAACTGGACAATTGCTGCTGCATGTTCCTTGATTACTTGTATTGCTCAGGTTCGCTGTGATTGCATTACTTACTTACGTATGTTTCGATACTTATTGGTGATTGTTACTGACTTGTAAGGAAACATCTGCTGCTGCTTGTTCCTGGATTACTTAATTGTATGCTAGGAACGTATGATAGACACTGCTGAAACTGGACAACTGCTGCTGCATGTTCCTTGATTAGTTGCACTGCTCAGGACCGCTGTGAGTGACTGATTGCATTACTTACTAGCATATGTTTCGATACTTATTGGTGATTGTTACTGACTCGTATGGAAACATCTGCTGCTTGTTCCTTGATTACTTAATTGTATGCTAGGAACGTATGATAGACACTACTGAAACTGGACAACTGTTGCTGCATGTTCCTTGATTACTTGCATTGCTTAGGACCACTATGACTTACAGATTAGATTACTTTCTTGCATATATTTCTGTACTTATTGGTGATTGTTACTGACTTGTATGGAAACATTTGCTGCTGCTTGTTCCATGATTACTTAATTGTATGTTAGGAACCTTTGATAGACACTGATGAAACTGGACAACTGCTGCTACATGTTCCTTGATTTCTTGCATTGCTCCGGACCGCTGTGAGTGACAGATTGCATTACTTACTTGCATATGTTTCGGTACTTATTGGTGATTTTTACTGACTTGTATGAAACATCTGTTGCTGCTTGTTCCTTGATTACTTAATTGTATGCTAGGAACAGACACTGCTGAAACTGGACAACTCTTGTTGCATGTTCCGTGATTACTTGCATTGCTTAGGACCGCTGTGAGTGACAGATTGCATTACTTACTTGCATATGTTTCGGTACTTATTGGTGATTATTACTGACTTGTATGGAAACATCTGCTGCTGCTTGTTCCTTGATTACTTAATTGTATGTTAGGAACGTATGATAGACACCGCTGAAACTGGACAACTGCTGCTGCATGTTCCTTGATTACTTGCATTGCTCAGGTTCGCTGTGATTGCATTACTTACTTGCATATGTTTCGGTACTTATTGGTGATTGTTACTGACTTGTGTGGAAAGATCTGCTGCTGCTTGTTCCTTGATTACTTAATTGTATGCTAGGAACGTATGATATACACTGCTGAAACTGGACAACTGCTGCTGCATGGTCCTTGATTTTTT
The DNA here is from genome assembly GCA_020465985.1 of Centrapalus pauciflorus. NCBI lineage: Eukaryota > Viridiplantae > Streptophyta > Magnoliopsida > Asterales > Asteraceae > Centrapalus > Centrapalus pauciflorus. Next base: position 56,261 of record JAANYP010000990.1, read on the forward strand.
GCACTGCTCAGGACCGCTGTGAGTGACAGATTGCATTACTTACTTGCATATGTTTTGGTACTTATTTGTGATTGTTACTGACTTGTATGGAATCATCAGCTGCTGCTTGTTCCTTGATTACTTAATTGTATGTTAGGAACGTATGATAGACACAGCTGAAACTGGACAACTGCTGCTGCATGTTCCTTGATTACTTGCATTGCTCAGGTTCGCTGTGATTGCATTACTTACTTGCATATGTTTCGGTACTTATTGGTGATTGTTACTGACTTGTATGGAAACATCTGCTGCTGCTTGTTCCTTGATTACTTAATTGTATGCTAGGAACGTATGATATACACTGCTGAAACTGGACAACTGCTGCTGCATGTTCCTTGATTTTTTGCACTGCTCAGGACCGCTGTGAGTGACAGATTGCATTACTTACTAGCATATGTTTTGGTACTTATTTGTGATTGTTACTGACTCGTATGGAAACATCTGCTGCTGCTTGTTCCTTGATTACTTAATTGTATGCTAGGAACGTATGATAGACACTGCTGAAACTGGACAACTGTTGTTGCATGTTCCTTGATTACTTGCATTGCTTAGGACCGCTGTGAGTGACAGATTGCATTACTTACTTGCATATGTTTCGGTACTTATTGGTGATTGTTACTGACTTGTATGGAAACATCTGCTGCTGCTTGTTCCATGATTACTTAATTCTATGTTAGGAACCTTTGATAGACACTGATGAATCTGGACAACTGCTGCTGCATGTTGCTTGATTTCTTGCATTGCTCCGGACCGCTGTGAGTGACAGATTGCATTACTTACTTGCATATGTTTTGGTTCTTATTTGTGATTGTTACTGACTTGTATGCAAACATCTGCTGCTGCTTGTTCTTTGATTACTTAATTTTATGTTAGGAACGTATGATAGACACTGTTGAAACTGGAAAACTGCTGATGCATGTTCCTTGATTAGTTGCATTCCTCAGGACCGCTGTGAGTGACAGATTGCACTACTTACTTGCATATGTTTCGGTACTTATTGGTGATTGTTACTGACTTGTATGGAAACATCAGCTGCTGCTTGTTCCTTGATTACTTAATTGTATCTTAGGAACGTATGAGAGACACTGCTGAAACTGGACAACTGCTGCTGCATGTTCCTTGATTACTTGCATTGCTCAGGTTCGCTGTGATTGCATTACTTACTTGCGTATGTTTCGATACTTATTGGTGATTGTTACTGACTTGTAAGGAAACATCTGCTGCTGCTTGTTCCTGGATTACTTAATTGTATGCTAGGAACGTATGATAGACACTGCTGAAACTGGACAACTGCTGCTGCATGTTCCTTGATTACTTGCACTGCTCAGGACCGCTGTGAGTGACAGATTGCATTACTTACTTGCATATGTTTCGATACTTATTGGTGATTGTAACTGACTCGTATGGAAACATCTGCTGCTGCTTGTTCCTTGATTACTTAATTGTATGCTAGGAACGTATGATAGACACTGCTGAAACTGGACAACTGTTGCTGCATGTTCCTTGATTACTTGCATTGCTTAGGACCACTATGACTTACAGATTGCATTACTTTCTTGCATATATTTCGGTACTTATTGGTGATTGTTACTGACTTGTATGAAAACATCTGTTGCTGCTTGTTCCATGATTACTTAATTGTATGTTAGGAACCTTTGATAGACACTGATGAAACTGGACAACTGCTGCTGCATGTTCCTTGATTTCTTGCATTGCTCCGGACCGCTGTGAGTGACAGATTGCATTACTTACTTGCATATGTTTCGGTACTTATTGGTGATTTTTACTGACTTGTATGGAAACATCTGTTGCTGCTTGTTCCTTGATTACTTAATTGTATGCTAGGAACGTATGATAGACACTGCTGAAACTGGACAACTGTTGTTGCATGTTCCTTGATTACTTGCATTGCTTAGGACCGCTGTGAGTGACAGATTGCATTACTTACTTGCATATGTTTCGGTACTTATTGGTGATTATTACTGACTTGTATGGAAACATCTGCTGCTTCTTGTTCCTTCATTACTTAATTGTATGTTAGGAACGTATGATAGACACCGCTGAAACTGGACAACTACTGCTGCATGTTCCTTGATTACTTGCATTGCTTAGTACCGCTGTGAGTGACAGATTGCACTACTTACTTGCATATGTTTCGGTACTTATTGGTGATTGTTACTGACTTGTATGGAAACATCAGCTGCTGCTTGTTCCTTAATTACTTAATTGTATGTTAGGAACGTATGATTGACACTGCGGAAACTGGACAACTGCTGCTGCATGTTCCTTGATTACTTGCATTGCTCAGGTTCGCTGTGATTGCATTACTTACTTGCATATGTTTCGGTACGTATTAGTGATTGTTACTGACTTGTATGGAAACATCTCCTGCTGCTTGTTCCTTGAGTACTTAGTTGTATCCTAGGAACGTATGATAGACACTGCTGAAACTGGACAACTGTTGTTGCATGTTCCTTAATTACTTGCATTGCTTAGGACCGCTATGAGTGACAGATTGCATTACTTACTTGCATATGTTTCGGTACGTATTGGTGATTGTTACAGACTTGTATGGAAACATCTGTTGCTGCTTGTTCCATGATTACTTAATTGTGTGTTAGGAACGTATGATAGACACTGCTGAAACTGGACAACTGCTGATGCATGTTCCATGATTACTTGCATTCCACAGGACTGTTGTGAGTGACAGATTGCACTACTTACTTGCATATGTTTCGGTACTTATTGGAGATTGTTACTGACTTGTATGGAAACATCAGCTGTTGTTTGTTCCTTGATTACTTAATTGTATCTTAGGTACGTATGATAGACACTACTGAAACTGGACAACTGCTGCTGCATGTTCCTTGATTACTTGCATTGCTCAGGTTCGCTGTGATTGCATTACTTACTTGCGTATGTTTCGGTACTTATTGGTGATTGTTACTGACTTGTAAGGAAACATCTGCTGCTGCTTGTTCCTGGATTACTTAATTGTATGCTAGGAATGTATGATAGACACTGCTGAAACTGGACAACTGCTGATGCATGTTCCTTGATTACTTGCACTGCTCAGGATCGCTGTGAGTGACAGATCGCATTACTTACTTGAATATGTTTCGGTACTTATTGGTGATTGTTATTGACTCGTATGGAAACATCTGTTGCTGCTTGTTCCTTGATTACTTAATTGTATGCTAGGAACGTATGATAGACACTGCTGAAACTGGACAACTGTTGCTGCATGTTCCTTGATTACTTGCATTGCTTAGGACCGCTATGACTTACAGATTGCATTACTTTCTTCCATATATTTCGGTACTTATTGGTGATTGTTACTGACTTGTATGGAAATATCTGCTGCTGCTTGTTCCATGATTACTTAATTGTATGTTAGGAACCTTTGATAGACACTGATGAAACTGGACAACTGCTGCTGCATGTTCCTTGATTTCTTGCATTGCTCCGGACCGCTGTGAGTGACAGATTGCATTACTTACTTGCATATGTTTCGGTACTTATTGGTGATTTTTACTGACTTGTATGGAAACATCTGTTGCTGCTTGTTCCTTGATTACTTAATTTTATGTTAGGAACGTAAGATAGACACTGCTGAAACTGGACAACTGCTGCTGCATGTTCATTGATTACTTGCATTGCTCAGGACCGATGTGAGTGACAGATTGCATTACTTACTTGCATATGTTTCGGTACTTATTGGTGATTGTTACTGACTTGTATGGAAACATCAGCTGCTGCTTGTTCCTTGATTACTTAATTGTATGTTAGGAACGTATCATAGACACTGCTGAAACTGGACAACTGCTGCTGCATGTTCCTTGATTACTTGCATTGCTCAGGTTCGCTGTGATTGCATTACTTACTTGCATATGTTTCGGTACTTATTAGTCATTGTTACTGACTTGTATGGAAACATCTGTTGCTGCTTGTTCCTTGATTACTTAATTGTATGCTAGCAACGTATGATAGACACTTCTGAAACTGGACAACTGCTGCTGCATGTTCCTTGATTACTTGCACTGCTCAACACCGCTGTGAGTGACAGATTGCACTACTTACTTGCATATGTTTCGGTACTTATTGGTGATTGTTAGTGACTTGTATGGAAACATCAGCTGCTGCTTGTTCCTTGATTACTTAATTGTATGTTAGGAACGTATGATAGACAATGCTGAAACTGGACAACTGCTGCTGCATGTTCCTTGATTACTTGCACTGCTCAGGACCGCTGTGAGTGACAGATTGCATTACTTACTTGCATATGTTTCGGTACTTATTGGTGATTGTTACTGACTCATATGGAAACATCTGCTGCTGCTTGTTCCTTGATTACTTAATTGTATGCTAGGAACGTATGATAGACACTGCTGAAATTGGACAACTGTTGTTGCATGTTCCTTGATTACTTGCATTGCTTAGGACCGCTATGAGTGACAGATTGCATTACTTACTTGCGTATGTTTCAGTACTTATTGGTGATTGTTACTGACTTGTATGGAAACATGTGCTGCTGCTTGTTCCATGATTACTTAATTGTATGTTAGGAACCTATGATAGACACTGAGGCAACTGCTGCTGCATGTTCCTTGATTTCTTGCATTGCTCCGGACCGCTGTGAGTGACAGATTGTATTACTTACTTGCATATGTTTCGGTACTTATTGGTGATTATTACTGACTTGTATGCAAACATCTGCTGCTGCTTGTTCTATCATTACTTAATTGTATGTTAGGAACGTATGATAAACACTGCTGAAACTGGACAACTGCTGCTGCATGTTCCTTGATTACTTGCATTGCTCAGGACCGCTGTGAGTGACAGATTGCACTACTTACTTGCATATGTTTCGGTACTTATTGGTTATTGTTACTGACTTGTATGGAAACATCAGCTGCTGCTTGTTCCATGATTACTTAATTGTGTGTTAGGAACCTTTGATAGACACTGATGAATCTGGACAACTGCTGCTGCATGTTCCTTGATTTCTTGCATTGCTCCGGACTGCTGTGAGTGCCAGATTGCATTACTTACTTGCATATGTTTCGGTTCTTATTTGTGATTGTTACTGACTTGTATGCAAACATCTGCTGCTGCTTGTTCTTTGATTACTTAATTTTATGTTAGGAACGTATGATAGACACTGCTGAAACTGGACAACTGCTGATGCATGTTCCATGATTACTTGCATTCCACAGGACCGTTGTGAGTGACAGATTGCACTACTTACTTGCATATGTTTCGGTACTTATTGGAGATTGTTACTGACTTGTATGGAAACATCAGCTGCTGTTTGTTCCTTGATTACTTAATTGTATCTTAGGTACGTATGATAGACACTACTGAAACTGGACAACTGCTGCTGCATGTTCCTTGATTACTTGCATTGCTCAGGTTCGCTGTGATTGTATTACTTACTTGCGTATGTTTCGGTACTTATTGGTGATTGTTACTGACTTGTAAGGAAACATCTGCTGCTGCTTGTTCCTGGATTACTTAATTGTATGCTAGGAATGTATGATAGACACTGCTGAAACTGGACAACTGCTGATGCATGTTCCTTGATTACTTGCACTGCTCAGGATCGCTGTGAGTGACAGATCGCATTACTTACTTGAATATGTTTCGGTACTTATTGGTGATTGTTATTGACTCGTATGGAAACATCTGTTGCTGCTTGTTCCTTGATTACTTAATTGTATGCTAGGAACGTATGATAGACACTGCTGAAACTGGACAACTGTTGCTGCATGTTCCTTGATTACTTGCATTGCTTAGGACCGCTATGACTTACAGATTGCATTACTTTCTTCCATATATTTCGGTACTTATTGGTGATTGTTACTGACTTGTATGGAAATATCTGCTGCTGCTTGTTCCATGATTACTTAATTGTATGTTAGGAACCTTTGATAGACACTGATGAAACTGGACAACTGCTGCTGCATGTTCCTTGATTTCTTGCATTGCTCCGGACCGCTGTGAGTGACAGATTGCATTACTTACTTGCAATGTTTCGGTACTTAGGGGTGATTTTTACTGACTTGTATGGAAACATCGGTGGCTGCTTGTTCCTTGGTAACGTAATTTTATGTTTAGGAACGAAGAATAGACCTGCGGAAACTGACAACTGCTGCGGGCATGTTCATTGATACGTGCATTGCTCAAGGCCGAGGTGAGTGACAGATTGCATTACTTCTTGCATATGTTCGTACTTATTGGGGATGTTTACTGACTTGTATGGAAACATCAGCTGCTGCTTGTTCCTTGATTACTTAATTGTATGTTAGGAACGTATCATAGACACTGCTGAAACTGGACAACTGCTGCTGCATGTTCCTTGATTACTTGCATTGCTCAGGTTCGCTGTGATTGCATTACTTACTTGCATATGTTTCGGTACTTATTAGTCATTGTTACTGACTTGCATGGAAACATCTGTTGCTGCTTGTTCCTTGATTACTTAATTGTATGCTAGCAACGTATGATAGACACTTCTGAAACTGGACAACTGCTGCTGCATGTTCCTTGATTACTTGCACTGCTCAAGACTGCTGTGAGTGACAGATTGCACTACTTACTTGCATATGTTTCGGTACTTATTGGTGATTGTTAGTGACTTGTATGGAAACATCAGCTGCTGCTTGTTCCTTGATTACTTAATTGTATGTTAGGGAACGTATGATAGACAATGCTTAAACTGACAACTGCTGCTGCATGTTCCTTGATTACTGCACTGCTGCAGGACCGCTGTGAGTGACAATTGCATTACTTACTTGCATATGTTTCGGTACTTATTGGTGATTGTTACTGACTCATATGGAAACATCTGCTGCTGCTTGTTCCTTGATTACTTAATTGTATGCTAGGAACGTATGATAGACACTGCGGAAATTGGACAACTGTTGTTGCATGTTCCTTGATTACTTGCATTGCTTAGGACGCTATGAGTGACAGATTGCATTACTTACTTGCGTATGTTTCGTACTTATTGGTGATTGTTACTGACTTGTATGGAAACATGTGCTGCTGCTTGTTCCATGATTACTTAATTGTATGTTAGGAACCTATGATAGACACTGAGGCAACTGCTGCTGCATGTTCCTTGATTTCTTGCATTGCTCCGGACCGCTGTGAGTGACAGATTGTATTACTTACTTGCATATGTTTCGGTACTTATTGGTGGTTATTACTGACTTGTATGCAAACATCTGCTGCTGCTTGTTCCTTCATTACTTAATTGTATGTTAGGAACGTATGATAAACACTGCTGAAACTGGACAACTGCTGCTGCATGTTCCTTGATTACTTGCATTGCTCAGGACCGCTGTGAGTGACAGATTGCACTACTTACTTGCATATGTTTCGGTACTTATTGGTTATTGTTACTGACTTGTATGGAAACATCAGCTGCTGCTTGTTCCTTGATTACTTAATTGTATGTTAGGAACGTATGATAGACACTGCGGAAACTGGACAACTGCTGCTGCATGTTCCTTGATTACTTGCATTGCTCAGGTTCGCTGTGATTGCATTACTTACTTGCATATGTTTCAGTACTTATTGGTGATTGTTACTAACTTGTATGGAAACAGCTGCTGCTGCTTGTTCCTTGATTACTTAATTGTATGCTAGGAACGTATGATTGACACTGCTGAAACTGGACAACTGTAGTTGCATGTTCCTTGATTACTTGCATTGCTCAGGACCGCTGGGAGTGACGGATTGCATTACTTACTTCCATATGTTTCGGTACTTATTGGTGATTGATACTGACTCGTATGGAAACATCTATTGCTGCTTGTTCCTTGATTACTTAATTGTATGCTATGAACGTATGATAGACAATGCTGAAACTGGACAACTGCTGTTGCATGTTCCTTGATTACTTGCATTGCTCAGGACCGCTGTGAGTGACAGATTGCATTACTTACTTACATATGTTTCGGTACTTATTGGTGATTGATACTTACTTGTATGGAAACATCTGCTGATGCTTATTCTTTGATTACTTAATTGTATGTTAGGAACGTATGATAGACACTCATTTCTTCTGGCCAAAAATGAAAGTTTATGTTGGAAAAGTTTGTGAAAAGTGCATTGTTTGTAAACAAGCCAAATCAAAGGTTAAACCTCATGGTTTATACACTCCACTACCTATACCAAGTGAACCATGGGTTGATCTTTCTATGGATTTTGTGTTGGTATTGCCAAGAACTAAAAATGGAAAAGATTCGATATTTGTGGTTGTTGATCGGTTGTCGAAAATGGCGCCTTTCATTCCATGCAATCGAACCAATGATGCCTCACATATTTCAGATTTGTTTTTCAAAGAAGTGGTTACATTGCATGGCATGCCAAGAACTATCGTCTAGGATCGTGACTATTAAGAAATGATGAGAACCTGTCCAAGGACCGAGATGACGAAGATCCGTTAAGGTTGAAGATCGGACCTATCACAAGATCAAAATCCAAGATGTTCCAGGATGCTCTCAATGGAATGATTAAATATTGTCGGAATCAAGCTCTCGTTTGATCGCAAAACAACCAAGCACGCTTCCTAATGTTGATCCAAGTTGAACACTAATATTAGTCCAAGTTTTGGAGCCCAAGTTCTCACTTTAATCCACAAAAGCCAAAAAATAAATAAAATTCGGCCAAGCCCACCCATGTGCATTGTTTTGGCCATAACTTCCTCATTTTAAGCCCAATTTGAGTGAAATAAAAGCCCACTTCAACCTTAGCCTTTTTCCTATATTTTCAAGAATTAAAAAGGCCCAAAATATATCCTTAGCCACGTCCACGAATCTGCCCATAAAGGTGTCCATGTTCCGTGATTACTTGCATTGCTTAGGACCGCTGTGAGTGACAGATTGCATTACTTACTTGCATATGTTTCGGTACTTATTGGTGATTATTACTGACTTGTATGGAAACATCTGCTGCTGCTTGTTCCTTGATTACTTAATTGTATGTTAGGAACGTATGATAGACACCGCTGAAACTGGACAACTGCTGCTGCATGTTCCTTGATTACTTGCATTGCTCAGGTTCGCTGTGATTGCATTACTTACTTGCATATGTTTCGGTACTTATTGGTGATTGTTACTGACTTGTATGGAAACATCTGCTGCTGCTTGTTCCTTGATTACTTAATTGTATGCTAGGAACGTATGATATACACTGCTGAAACTGGACAACTGCTGCTGCATGTTCCTTGATTTTTTGCACTGCTCAGGACCGCTGTGAGTGACAGATTGCATTACTTACTTGCATATGTTTTGGTACTTATTTGTGATTGTTACTGACTTGTATGGAATCATCAGCTGCTGCTTGTTCCTTGATTACTTAATTGTATGTTAGGAACGTATGATAGACACAGCTGAAACTGGACAACTGCTGCTGCATGTTCCTTGATTACTTGCATTGCTCAGGTTCGCTGTGATTGCATTACTTACTTGCATATGTTTCGGTACTTATTGGTGATTTTTACTGACTTGTATGGAAACATCTGTTGCTTCTTGTTCCTTGATTACTTAATTGTATGCTAGGAACGTATGATATACACTGCTGAAACTGGACAACTGCTGCTGCATGTTCCTTGATTTTTTGCACTGCTCAGGACCGCTGTGAGTGACAGATTGCATTACTTACTTGCATATGTTTTGGTACTTATTTGTGATTGTTACTGACTCGTATGGAAACATCTGCTGCTGTTTGTTCCTTGATTACTTAATTGTATGCTAGGAACGTATGATAGACACTGCTGAAACTGGACAACTGTTGTTGCATGTTCCTTGATTACTTGCATTGCTTAGGACCGCTGTGAGTGACAGATTGCATTACTTACTTGCATATGTTTCGGTACTTATTGGTGATTGTTACTGACTTGTATGGAAACATCTGCTGCTGCTTGTTCCATGATTACTTAATTGTATGCTAGGAACCTATGATAGACACTGATGAAACTGGACAACTGCTGCTGCATGTTCCTTGATTTCTTGCATTGCTCCGGACCGCTGTGAGTGACAGATTGCATTACTTACTTGCATATGTTTTGGTTCTTATTTGTGATTGTTACTGACTTGTATGCAAACATCTGCTGCTGCTTGTTCTTTGATTACTTAATTTTATGTTAGGAACGTATGATAGACACTGTTGAAACTGGAAAACTGCTGATGCATGTTCCTTGATTAGTTGCATTCCTCAGGACCGCTGTGAGTGACAGATTGCACTACTTACTTGCATATGTTTCGGTACTTATTGGTGATTGTTACTGACTTGTATGGAAACATCAGCTGCTGCTTGTTCCTTGATTACTTAATCGTATCTTAGGAACGTATGATAGACACTGCTGAAACTGGACAACTGCTGCTGCATGTTCCTTGATTACTTGCATTGCTCAGGTTCGCTGTGATTGCATTACTTACTTACGTATGTTTCGATACTTATTGGTGATTGTTACTGACTTGTAAGGAAACATCTGCTGCTGCTTGTTCCTGGATTACTTAATTGTATGCTAGGAACGTATGATAGACACTGCTGAAACTGGACAACTGCTGCTGCATGTTCCTTGATTAGTTGCACTGCTCAGGACCGCTGTGAGTGACTGATTGCATTACTTACTAGCATATGTTTCGATACTTATTGGTGATTGTTACTGACTCGTATGGAAACATCTGCTGCTTGTTCCTTGATTACTTAATTGTATGCTAGGAACGTATGATAGACACTACTGAAACTGGACAACTGTTGCTGCATGTTCCTTGATTACTTGCATTGCTTAGGACCACTATGACTTACAGATTAGATTACTTTCTTGCATATATTTCTGTACTTATTGGTGATTGTTACTGACTTGTATGGAAACATTTGCTGCTGCTTGTTCCATGATTACTTAATTGTATGTTAGGAACCTTTGATAGACACTGATGAAACTGGACAACTGCTGCTACATGTTCCTTGATTTCTTGCATTGCTCCGGACCGCTGTGAGTGACAGATTGCATTACTTACTTGCATATGTTTCGGTACTTATTGGTGATTTTTACTGACTTGTATGAAACATCTGTTGCTGCTTGTTCCTTGATTACTTAATTGTATGCTAGGAACAGACACTGCTGAAACTGGACAACTCTTGTTGCATGTTCCTTGATTACTTGCATTGCTTAGGACCGCTGTGAGTGACAGATTGCATTACTTACTTGCATATGTTTCGGTACTTATTGGTGATTATTACTGACTTGTATGGAAACATCTGCTGCTGCTTGTTCCTTCATTACTTAATTGTATGTTAGGAACGTATGATAGACACCGCTGAAACTGGACAACTACTGCTGCATGTTCCTTGATTACTTGCATTGCTTAGTACCGCTGTGAGTGACAGATTGCACTACTTACTTGCATATGTTTCGGTACTTATTGGTGATTGTTACTGACTTGTATGGAAACATCAGCTGCTGCTTGTTCCTTAATTACTTAATTGTATGTTAGGAACGTATGATTGACACTGCGGAAACTGGACAACTGCTGCTGCATGTTCCTTGATTACTTGCATTGCTCAGGTTCGCTGTGATTGCATTACTTACTTGCATATGTTTCGGTACTCATTAGTGATTGTTACTGACTTGTATGGAAACATCTCCTGCTGCTTGTTCCTTGAGTACTTAGTTGTATGCTAGGAACGTATGATAGACACTGCTGAAACTGGACAACTGTTGTTGCATGTTCCTTAATTACTTGCATTGCTTAGGACCGCTATGAGTGACAGATTGCATTACTTACTTGCATATGTTTCGGTACTTATTGGTGATTGTTACTGACTTGTATGGAAACATCTGCTGCTGCTTGTTCCATGATTACTTAATTCTATGTTAGGAACCTTTGATAGACACTGATGAATCTGGACAACTACTGCTGCATGTTCCTTGATTTCTTGCATTGCTCCGGACCGCTGTGAGTGACAGATTGCATTACTTACTTGCATATGTTTTGGTTCTTATTTGTGATTGTTACTGACTTCTATGCAAACATCTGCTGCTGCTTGTTCTTTGATTACTTAATTTTATGTTAGGAACGTATGATAGACACTGTTGAAACTGGAAAACTGCTGATGCATGTTCCTTGATTAGTTGCATTCCTCAGGACCGCTGTGAGTGACAGATTGCACTACTTACTTGCATATGTTTCGGTACTTATTGGTGATTGTTACTGACTTGTATGGAAACATCAGCTGCTGCTTGTTCCTTGATTACTTAATTGTATCTTAGGAACGTATGATAGACACTGCTGAAACTGGACAACTGCTGCTGCATGTTCCTTGTTACTTGCATTGCTCAGGTTTCGCTGGTGATTGCATTACGTACTTGCGTATGTGTCGTACTTATTGGGGATTGTTACTGACTTGTAAGGAAACATCTCTGCTTTGCTTGTTCCTGGATACTTAATTGTATGCTAGGAAGGTTATGAATGACACTGCCGAAACTGGACAACTGTCTGCTGCAGTTCGTGATTAACTTGCACTGCTCAGGACCGCGGTGAGTGACAGATCGCATTACTTACTTGAATATGTTTCGGTACTTATTGGTGATTGTTATTGACTCGTATGGAAACATCTGCTGCTGCTTGTTCCTTGATTACTTAATTGTATGCTAGGAACGTATGATAGACACTGCTGAAACTAGACAACTGTTGCTGCATGTTCCTTGATTACTTGCATTGCTTAGGACCGCTATGACTTACAGATTGCATTACTTTCTTCCATATATTTCGGTACTTATTGGTGATTGTTACTGACTTGTATGATAATATCTGCTGCTGCTTGTTCCATGATTACTTAATTGTATGTTAGGAACCTTTGATAGACACTGATGAAACTGGACAACTGCTACTGCATGTTCCTTGATTTCTTGCATTGCTCCGGACCGCTGTGAGTGACAGATTGCACTACTTACTTGCATATGTTTCGGTACTTATTGGTGATTGTTACTGACTTGTATGGAAACATCAGCTGCTGTTTGTTCCTTGATTACTTAATTGTATCGTAGGTACGTATGATAGACACTGCTGAAACTGGACAACTGCTGCTGCATGTTCCTTGATTACTTGCATTGCTCAGGTTCGCTGTGATTGCATTACTTACTTGC
>JAANYP010000991.1:0-217315 GCA_020465985.1 Centrapalus pauciflorus
GTAAAAAGACAAAAGTATGCTGGCACAGTTGAAGACAAGTCTGTCTTTCAGAAAAGTGCAGAAAAGTTTGTTTTTCTTTTCAACAAGACTTTTCCTTTTCATTCTGTCCAATGAAGATGTTTCTCTCTGAGATTCTCTAAGTGAGTATAAAAGGAAGCTTCTAAGGTCAGAAAGAAGTGTGAAGAAAGCTAAGTGCTGAAACCCAAGAGTGACGTGCAGTGTGTTTCATGCATGCAAGCCTGCTTGTTTAATACAGTTTCTTTGTGTCTAGCTGTCCTACATAAGCTGTCCCTCTGAGTCTGTAAACACAGTGAGTGCTTCTTAGTGAGTGTATTCATTGTAAACAGTTTGAGTCTGTCTTAACTAGTAAACATCCTGTTGTGTATCTGTCATCCCAGCTTAAACTATTCCTCATCAAGCTTGTTTGTAATTAACAAATTGTTGATAAACATACAAACATGAGAAAATAGTGTGTAGTTTTTAAATTGCTGTATTCACCCCCCCTTCTACAGCTATAACTATATACTTGGGAACCTCTCGGGACCTACAACGGGTAGAGAGGCGGTTTAGAGTGTGTGGTCACTCTAGATCTCTCATTTCTCCCAAGTTTCCATGGACAACAGTGCGCAAGTTCTTCTTACTATGACATAGTCTCATGGGCAAACCTCCCAAATTAATCATCAAAACTTTCTCTGGTTTGGAAGTGCAGAATGATGCTCTATTTAGAGATCGGGATACAACTGCCAGAGAATAGTGATGGAGGGTCCCTATGTGCCAACCCTGTTACTACACCATAAACGTAACTCCACGGTTGAAGGAGCTGCTCCTGAAATTAGGACCTTTGAGAAAGCTAAAGCTCAATGGTCTGATGAAGACAAGAGATGGGTGGCTCTGGATGCAAAGGCCAGAAACAAACCTGGTCATTTCTCTCCCGGATGATGTGTTCGGCAGTTTGAAGAAATGAAGACAGTCAAAGGAGATGTGGGATCTTTGTGTACCGTCTATGATGGACCCACAATCACACTGGACAACAGGATCACATCTTTGTTAGACAGTATGAACTCTTCTTTGCTAAACCAAAGGAGACTCTCACTGAACCTACACCAGTTACGGCTCTAGTGAATGATCTCAAAGCTTTTGGAATCACCAAGGACATCTAACCCTGGTGAATAAATTTCTGGAATTTTACCTGAGAGTGGAAACACTTTTTCACAATCTTAAGGAACTCAGGTACTATCAGAAGTATGGATCTGGTCTCTGTAATGGATCGTTATTGTCTACTGTTGCATTGCCTTTAACTAATTTAGGAATGTCAATTTTGCGTCTTTCTTCCTTGTAAAGGCCTATTTTGATATAAGAAAAAGGTCTGTCACCCTTTTTCAAATAACATTTTGTCTTCATGTTACAGAACAGCTTGGGCAGGCTGAGCAGTTCTGTTTTCCACTTTGTCTCTGATTTCCACTTTGTCTTCGACTTTGTAAACTGATCTTGCAGTCAAAAACAATACATGATGACTTGGAAACGTATTCCATAAAGTGTTTAGCCTGTTCACAAAGAACAGGTTCTGTTCACAAAGAACAGAACACTTTAAAAATGCCCAAGCTGCTCAACAGTGTAGAGCAGCGTAGACAGTTTATGTCCAGCCTGTTCAGCAGACAGAGCAGCTTGGACAAACTGTCTTAGTTGCAACACATGCAACATATAGAACAGCTTTAGACTGATATTGCAAATCATTTTCAGGTTTCAATAAGGCATGTAACAGGCCTTAAATTCAACCTTCAAATGCATCAACAAGTTTGATTATAAATCTCCCCCTCAGATGTAGAATAGGTTTGACTGAGGCCTTTTTGTGCCTAACAATTATGATGATGTCTTTGCTCCAGTAGCAAGAATTGAAGCCATCAGACTATTTCTAGCATATGCAAGTTTCAAAGGCTTTAAAGTGTATCAAATGGATGTTAAGTCTGCTTTCTTGTATGGGACAATTGAAGAGGAAGTGTATGTGTGTCAACCTCCTGGTTTTGAAGACTACAAGTATCCAGACAGGGTGTACAAGCTAGACAAAGCTCTCTATGGTCTTCACCAAGCCCCCAGAGCATGGTATGACACACTGTCATCATATCTTCTACAGAATGGATTCAAGAGAGGCACTCTGGACAAAACACTTTTCACTAAATCCATCAAAGCTGAGATTCTTCTTGTCCAGATCTATGTTGATGACATCATCTTTGGCTCAACTAATGATAGGTTGTGCAAAGATTTTGAGGCCCTTATGCACAAAAAGTTTCAAATGAGTTCAATGGGGGAACTCACATTCTTTCTAGGGCTGCAGGTTAAACAGAAGCCTACTGGTCTATTCATAAGTCAATCAAAGTATGTCAAAGACATACTGGAAAAGTTTGGCTATCAAGACACAAAAGTTGCAAGCACTCCAATGGATCCTCATAAACAGCTCCATACAGACAAAGATGGCATAGATGTGGACATTCATCTATACAGATCCCTTATAGGATCTCTCATGTATCTAACATCTTCTAGACCTGATATAATGTTTGCTGTCTGTGTGTGTGCTAGGTTTCAATGCTCTCCAAAGGATTCTCACTTGGTTGCTGTTAAGAGAATCTTCAGATACCTTAAAGGCCAACCACATTTAGGCCTATGGTATCCCAAAGACTCTCCTTTTGAACTAACTGCTTATTCTGACAGTGACTATGGTGGTTGCAACATTGACAGGAAATCCACAACTGGTGGATGTCAATACTTAGGAGCAAGACTGGTCTCTTGGCAATGCAAAAAACAAACAACTGTCTCCACATCATCCACTGAAGCAGAATACGTAGCAGCTGCAAGCTGCTGCTCCCAGGTAATGTGGATTCAAAATCAGCTAAGAGACTATGGTATGAATTTCTTATCCACTCCTATTTATATTGACAATTCAAGTGCAATTAGCATTGTGCAAAACCCAGTGAAATTCCCAAAAACCAAGCATATAGAAATCAGATTTCACTTCATCAGAGATTGTAATGAAAAGAAGTTAATCCAAGTTACCAAAATACATACAGATGATCAGCTAGCTGATCTATTTACAAAACCTTTTGATGTGGGAAGGTTCACTTTCCTAATATCAAATATTGGTATGGTAAACATGGATTAATTAGTTTTCATTATTATCGACTCAGTATGCTAATTTAAGGGGGAGACACTGTTCCATTGAAAAGTTGCACAGTTTTACACTAACAGCATGAGTATTTTCTCATGCTGCTAGTTCATTTTCTCGAACTGCTAGTTCTTGTCACTTGATCTGTCAAAGTGTGCAGGGTATTTGGGTAATTTTTCAAATGTGTGCGCGGGACCCAACCTTTTCGAAACCTTTAAAGGTCCCGGTTTCGTTCAGTTGTAACTACCAGTTACATATTTTTCTTCCACGGCCTTCTATCTTCTCTCTGAACGATTCACACATTCTTTTCAAACCCTAAACCCTAAACCGTCGTTTCTTCATCAATGGAGTTCGTAAAAGAACACAACTGCCTCCCATACACCCTGAAACACACTGAACTTCAACCGTTCCATGCTATGATGGACTTTCTCAGGCACTCCCATATCCACTATGCCCTCAATATTAACCCCACTATATACATATCTCATATTGAGCAATTCTGGAATCGTGCCTATGTTCAAACCATCAATGGAGTGCCTACCCTGACTTCCAAAATCGATGGTACTACCATCAATATCACTGAGGAGTCCATCAGAAGTCATCTGCATCTTCAAGATGCCACATGTATAAAAGACCTATCCCTTAATGCTTTACATTCTGGTCTTCAAAATATTGGATATAGGGGCCCTGCTGATTCTTTTACTTTCTTGAAAGCACACTTTTCTCCTAAATGGAAATATCTCGTGCATATCATTCAGCAGTGTATAAGCCCCAAAAGAACTGGTTGGTCCGAGTTTTCCTCAAATATTGCCACTGCCTTAGTGTGCTTTTCTACTGGCCAACAGTTCAACTTTTCAAACATGATTTTCCAGGGGATGTTAAGGCATCATTCCCTAAAGAATGGGAAATTTCTTATGTATCCCAGGTTTTTGGCAAAAATCATTGCACACACCTGCACAACTTCACATTTACACAAACGGATACATGTTTCCCATTGGCACTCACTATTTTCAATCAAAAGGCTGTTAAAGCCAAGTGCCAATTTTGTCAGTATAGATGCTCCACTGCCCTCTGCAATGATGACCATCATCACAAGAAACAGAGGAGAGGGGCCTGAGCAGACACAGCCTAACATTACTGCTTCAACCCCAGGACCCCAACCCACTCCTCATGATACAAATATTCCCTCTGATCCTTTTGTACAGCCCAAACGCCCACTACAATACTTATATAAAAGGAAAAGGGGACCAGGAGCTCCTTCCTCCTCCTCCCCTAGACAAAAGCCATATATCCCTGTGCAGGAGGATACTTCTGCACAGAATATCCAAAGGGAACCAATTGAGGACACTCCCATCCTCACTCAGGAGGTGAACATCTCTTCTGAGACTGTTCATATGGGTTCTGTGGCTGGCACTACTGATGTCTCTGCACAAGAGGCACAGGACAGGGCCAACATCTCTAAGACCACGCCCATGGCAACAGCAAGTGTGCAAACACGAGCTGGAAGTCCCCAGTACCAAGAAAAGAGGGGCCCAGAGGTTTCTACTTCTGGTGTTAATGTCAGTGATAGACCACAAACACCCCTGGTGTTTTCTGATCTTGAGACTAGCCTGCAACTGATGCTCTTAACGGATCCAAAGCTGAAACCTGTTGTAACAATGTTGGAATACCAAATGTCCATCATTGCTGCACAGGGGGCACAAATATATGCACTCAAACAGGCAGAAGCTGCTCACAATCAGAAACTGGCTTATCTACACAAAGGATTTACTCTTTGTGGGAGTAAGCTCATCAAATTAGAGCAATTGATTCAAACCCATGTGGCAAAGGTTGTAGGTCCTTCTGACCAAACCAATGCTTCCAAAAAGGGGGAGAATCAGGAAGTTCCTGAACCAGTCCAAGCAGCTCCAACACCAACAGTCCAAGCAGCATCAACAGCTCCACCTTCTAGGCTAGCAGTCCCAACAGCTTCTCAAGCTGTTAGCCTAGAAACTCAAGCTGCTTCTTCAAAAGCTACTGGAGTTGTGATCAGAGAAGGCATTCAAGCTCCATCAAGAACAGTCCAAGCTACATCATCTGCTGCTAAAGACAAGGGCAAGGGCATTCTCATTGAGTCCCCAAAGCAAAAATTTTCCTCAAAAGAAGCCCAAATTGCCTTTGATGCTGAAGTTGCCAAAAGAATAGCAGAAGAACAAGACAAAGAATTAGAGCAGCAAGCCCAAACCCCAATGGATGATGATGAAACTTTAGGTGATTACTTAAAGGGGTTTGTGGTTAAGCAAGGAGCTAGGAAGAGAAAGATGCCAATAGGGCACTCCAAGGCTGAGCATAGAAGATTTCTTATCAATTTTGCCTTTGCAGCTGGTATTCCGAAGAAAATGGCTCAGTCCATGGCTACTGAAAGGCTGCAGGAGATTCATGATAAGGAGATGGACAAAAGACAGAGAACAAAAGTCTCTCCAGAAGCTCAACCATCCCAAGAAGTCCAATCATCTACCCAATCAGTCCAAGCTGAAGCTGGTGCCAGTACACCTGTTCCCACTGATCAAGCTGCTCTCTCTATTCCTTCATCAGTTAAAAGGGTGCTCTTTGAGCAACAACTACAAAAGGCTATGGAGATAGAGAAGCTGATTGATCAGCATGATTTTACAAAACCTCAAATCAACTACTGGTTTGCTAAGTCACTGGATGACCGTGACTTGAGAATAAAGTTTGTGATCAGAAGAGAGTCTGGACCTGAAGAGGAGTATGATACTTTTTGGCAGATAGTACAGAAGCTGACCAGAGAAGAATTAATAAAGATGTACCATATAGGGTCAGTTAAACAAGTAAGGTCTGCTCTTCCACAGGTCAAGCAGCTCATTAAAGATCTAAGTACAGTGGTTGATCCTGATTTTGCAAGACAAGAGATAGAAGATGCTGAAAAGAAAGGGAAAAAGATCAAGCAGATTGATCTGTTTGTCAAGTCAAAGACATTCAGAATCAAATTCACAGATGGGACTGGTATCTTCTCCAATTTTGAGTTTTATAATTTTTCAAAAGATATGCTACTGCAAATTAAGTCAGCTAGAATATCTTGTGATAGAGATGAGTTGAAGAAAGAATTTTTGAAGGCTATAGATCATAAACTTACACAGTTGTGAGTTTTTGAAAGCCTTGGTTTGTAAATAACAGTTTACTTACTTATTTCCATTTTTGTATAGAACTTAAAGTCTTGTAAAGAATTTAAGTTAGGGGGAGATTGTTGGGAAATAGTTTAAGTACATTCAAGCTGTTAGTTAGACTTCTCAGACTGTAAGTAGATTTTTCATGTAAATACAAAGTTCATGCTGCTAGTTAAAGAAACTCGAGCTGCCAGTGTTAAAGTTCAAGCTGCTAGAGTAAATCTGCTTAAGCTGCTGTGTTCAAGCTGTCCAATGACTCAAGCTGCTCAACAGTTACTCAAGCTGCTCAACAGTTTCTTAAACAGAAAGTGCTGATTTTCAGGGAATATATCTACAAGAAGATTTCAGCATATCTACTATCAAAGAAGTCCTAGTCCTTCAAGGAAACAAGTCGAAAAGCAATATAAATAGACAGAATAGGTTTTCAATTGTATAAGAAGTTTTCTGCGTATTATTGAGTCTGTAATTGCTTTATTGTTTAAGTTTTCATAAGCCTCTAAGGTTGTAAAACCCTAAGAACAGTCTGTGTTCTTCGTCTAATCAAAACAGATTAGAGGTGATTGTAATCATTGAATGCAGCAATACAAACAGTCTTGATTACTTCTTATGTTTTATGCTTCATTGGTTCTGAAAGTTTTTTTGTTAAAATAATTAAGTGTTATTCCGCAAACTTCTTAATTAAACTTTGATTTAAAGCAAGATTATTGATTTATACTCTGATAAATTTCAAATTAGTTAATCTTGGTTATTCATATTTTAGATCCTGACAAGTCCATGGTGATATTCTCCCATTTCAATTGGGGTATTTCCGGTTGAACTAACAATCCTGATGGTTTCTGGTGTTCAGCCTTAACTTTCAAACACGTTAAGCACTTGCTGACATATGTTGCAATGTCAACCTTCATGTTTGGCCACTAGTACATTCCCTTTAAGTCGTGATACATCTTATCTGACCCTGGGTGAAGAGCATATCTTGTTTTATGCGCTTCATCCATGACCAGCTTCCTCACGCCTCCGTGTTTTGGTAGCCAAATTCTGCCCATGAAGTACCGACATCCATCTGACTTGATTTCAAACTGCTTATCCATTCCTCTCAAGGCTTCATCCAGTAGATTACCCTCCTTGACTGCTTCTTCTTGTGCCTCGCGGACTTGAGAGTTTAGGTTTGACTGTATAGTCATGACCAAGGCTCGGACTCTCAAAGGTTTAACCCGTTCCTTTCGCTCAGGGCATCAGCTACAACATTCGCCTTACCCGGATGATAACAAATCTCGTAGTCGTAATCGCTAAGTAGCTCCACCCGACGACGTTGCCTCATATTTAACTCTTTCTGATTCAGAATATGTTGAAGGCTTTTATGGTATGTAAACACCATGCACTTAGTTCCGTACAAGTAGTGCCTCCATATCTTGAGAGCCAACACCACTACTCGGAGCTCCAAGTCATGAGTCGTATAGTTCACCTCGTGGATTTTGAGCTGCCGTGATGCGTAGGCAATGACTTTATCCCTTTGCATGAGCACACAACCTAATCTATTGTGTGAGGCATCACAGTAGACCACAAAATTTTCTGTCCCTTCAAGTAAGGACAGAATTGGTGCACTACACAATCTTTGTTTTAGCTGTTGAAATGCCTTTTCCTGCTCTTCACCCCAGTTATACTTCACATCTTTCCGAGTCAGCTCCGTTAGGGAACCTGCTATCTTTGAGAAGTTTTCAATAAACCGCTTATAATAACCGGCAAGTCCTAGAAATTGGCGGATTTCCGTGGGAGTTCTAGGAGTTGCCCAGTTCTTTATGGCCTCGATTTTTGATGGGCCAACTTGGATTCCCTGGCTGTTGATCACATGCCCAAGGAATTTAACTTCTCGCAACCAAAATTCACACTTTGAAATTTTCGCGTATAACTGTTCCTTTTCTAACAACTCCAAGATCAGCTTGAGATGCTGTTCGTGCTCCTCCTTATTTCTGGAATAGATAAGGATATCGTCTATGAACACTATTACAATTTTTTCCAAATACGGTTTACACACTCGATTCATGAGGTCCATGAATACGCCTGGTGCGTTGGTCAAACCGAATGGCATCACCTGAAATTCGTAATGTCCATAACGAGTTCTGAATGCTGTCTTGGGAATGTCTTCTTCCCGAACCTTTACTTGATGATAACCGGATCGCAGATCGATCTTAGAGTAGAAGCTAGAACCCTATAGTTGGTCAAATAGGTCGTCAATTCTGGGAAGGGGGTAGCGGTTCTTTACCGTTAATTTATTTAGCTCTCGGTAGTCTATGCACATTCTGAATGATCCGTCTTTCTTTTTCACAAATAAGACCGGAGCTCCCCAAGGTGAGGAACTTGGTCGAATGAATCCCTTATCCATCAACTCTTGTAGTTGATTGGATAGCTCTTGCATTTCAGAAGGAGCGAGTCTGTATGGGGCTCTTGCGACCGGTGCAGCTCCCGACACCAAGTCGATTTGGAACTCCACTTGCCTAGCTGGCGGAAGCCCAGGAAAATCTTCCGGAAAGACCTTCGGATAGTCACAAACCACTGGAATATCCTTGAGTTATTTTTCCTTCGACTCTTTTTCTGCAATGTGGACTAATACTGCATGGCAACCTTTTCTAAGACACTTTAGTGTCCTTTGGCCGGATATGCCATTCAGCTGACAGTTCTTTCTTTCCCCTTGGACTATTAGGACTTTCTTCTTGTGGAGTGGTATCCATACCACTTTCTTACCGCACAAAATCTCGGCATGATTGTGTGACAACCAATCCATACCAACTACCACATCAAAACTTCCGAGTTCTATAGGCATCAAGTCTATCTTAAAGGGATGATATGCCAGCTTCAGTGTGCATTCGTTAATAATACTACATGCCTCTATTATTTTGCCGTCAGCCAGCTCTATAGTATAAGAGTTGTCTAAGGGAAAAGGAGTGGCATTCAATTGCTTACTAAACTTACCAGATATAAAGCTCCTGTCAGCCCCAGTATCAAAGAGTACGTAAGCGTAAATGTCATTTAAAAGAAACGTACCTGATACCACATGAGGATCCTGAAGAGCGTCACCTGCTCCTAATACAAAAGCTCTCCCCTGAGCTCCTCCACCATTTTTCAACCTCGGGCACTCACTCCTGAAGTGCCCGGCAGCTCCACACTCATAGCAGCCTCTCTGATTGCCGCCGTTGTTACCCGGGGTACCAAATTTACAGTCCTTGGCCAAATGACCAAGACGTTTGCACTTTTCACAAGGGGTTGGGTAGGGACCCTTATTGTGATGGTAGGTGCATTGGGTGCAGAAAGAATTTGTACATGTGTAGCCTTTCCTGTTCTCGACTCCTGCTACGTAGGCCTTGATGGTTTCGGGCTTCTTGGATTGTGAGCCCGTATTCTTCCCAGACTTGTCCTCCCATTTTCTCTTGTTTTCCCCGGCTTTGGCCTCGTTTCTCTGGGACACTTGAATGGTGGTTGGGTTGGAGGCAGTGACATTGCCTTGAATTTGAGGGGCGAGTCCCCAGATGTAAAGCTCAATTTTCTTGTATTCAGGGGTCACCATCTGTGGGCACAAAATGCTTAGCTTGTGGAATCGGTTGGTGTACCCAGCTACATCCGTTCCTTTCATAGCCAGATTCCAAAACTCTGACTCCATCTTCTGTAGTTCATTTCTCGGGCAATACTCGTCGGTCATCATTTGCTTTAACTCGGCCCAGGCGAGTTGGTAAGCTGCATCAATCCCCACAGACTGGGCATACGAGTTCCACCATGTCAAGGCGCTATCTTGCAGAGTGTGGGTGGCGAATTTCACCTTGTCTCCTTCAACACATCCGCTAACACGGAAGACAGACTCCAAATTTTCAAACCATCGTACCAATCTGACGGCTCACTCAGTCCCGTTAATGTATCGAGGCTTGCAACTCAAGAACCCTTTAATTCCACAACCTTTTGGGTGGGTTTCAGTACCTCCTGTGGTGCGGCTAGCACCACGATCTCTGTTGGCAGAACTATTTCGGTTGGTCTGATAAGTGGCTATAGCGGCGGCCACTCTTTGTGCGACTAATTGCTCGATTTCTGCAGCGTTCATGGCTCTTCTTGGCGGCATTATCTTAAAGTTTAAAGAAAAGAGCATAGTGTAAGAAGTTGAATCTTAAAGATTTAAATTTTTCTTAAGGCAAAACACTATAATCATCAAACACAATTTCATAAATAACTTGAAATATTCATTAATCATTCATAACTTTCTTACAATGGGGCGGGTTATTACCCGGAAATTTTGTCCTACGCTATTACATAATAATTTCCCTAACATTACAAAGATAGATGAGGGGTACTAGGTGTGGGAGTGATCAGGGGTCTCTCCCCTCTCCAAATCGTTGAGGCGCTGAGTCAGCTCCTCGTTACGAGCCTCGTTTTCGGCTAGTCGCTGCCGAAGCTCGTCTAGGCCATCCAGCTGGATGGAGAGGGCGTGCTGGTTAACCCAGTACAAGTTGGAGTTCTGTAACTCTTCCCGCTCTAAACGGGCTGTCAATTCTCCAATATCCTGGTTAAGTAACTAGATTTGGAGGTTGTGTCATGAAGACCTTGCTACTAGCAGAGGTACGGTCTGGTCGGCCGTCTCCTGAGTGAGCGGTGGGATCGGTGCGGAGGACGGTCCTCCGACCTCAAACTGGGAAGGGATTCCTTCCTCTTGTCTCCACTCACGGAGAGTCCCGGGTATCCAGTTCCATCTACGGGCGTTTGGCCGTCGCTGCTGGGGTGGGGGATTTGGTTGAGGAGTCGGGATGGGAATAGACTCCTGCCTCGGTGTGATCACCCTCTTTCGGGGTGTAAACATCATCTTCGGGCCGTTCGGGCAGGGACGGTATGGCTTGAACGACGAAACTTCAGGATGGTATGGGGTGCAGGCTGGGATCACCGGGGGTGGTGGATCCACTCCGGTGTCGTCCTCTTCCATTGGTTCCTCCTCGTCTGACTCTTCCATGGGATCCTCGTCTTCCGAGGGGTCTTCCTCCTCAGTTGGGTCCTCCTCAGAAAACACCTCCGAGTTGTATCGGCTGGTGGGGGTATACTCCTCTTCCGAGTCAGACAAAATGATTATCTCTTAGTTGGACATGTTTTCTGCTGTCAAGGTCCATGCATTGTCTTTTAGTTAGTTACAAAATATTTTCATAATCAGTAATACTAAGGTCTAGTTATAGTCTAGGGTACTAATGCAACCTAGTTCACTATAACTATGACTCTGATACCAATCTGTCACACCCTGTTACCCCGGTTGGCAACGAAGCGCGACGTCGCGGAAGCATAACCATAATCATAACGAACGACCACTATATGGACGTTTTTCAAAATACATCGATAAAACTTTAAATTATAGAATGGTTATACATAGTCTGACATGAAGAAAAGAAGTTCGCCCAATACAGAGATTTAAGTACATAATTTAAGTATTCAAAATAATGCAGCTAAATCTCCCGTAGTTTCGAAAATGCATGCGACTTCTTAGATGCGGAAGCTTGAAAGAAAATACGTCTAAAGACACACTTGCCTTAATTTCCTAAAAATACACGCTAAAATACGTCAACAAAAATTGTTAATGAGCTCATAGGTTTACAGGTAAATCTGACTTGTATGGACAACAACAGTTAAGTTTGAATTTATAAAATCATAAATTCCATGTTATGTATTACATATAAACCATCATGCAACCGAAGCTTAATTAAAAATGAGTTTGCCCAGTGCAATATTCCCATACGTAATACCGTGTGTTAAATATATATGCACTCGCTGTTAGCCAAACCAAACTAACTCGAATGGGGGACATGACTCCCGATAGATCTATCCACAATATATTTGCGCTTACAAATAAATGCAATTAACGGTTCATGATATAAGGGCTGATGGAACCACATGTGTAATACATAATAGAAATGAAGTTGTTTTCGTGTCCGTATGAAAACGAAGCATGTATATCAACCCCAAAACATAACATTGTGATAATAGGGGCTATGAGGACTCACCGAGCTTGTGATGACAAAAACGAGCGAAAAGTGCAAATTAGCGAAATTTGATGGGTGATGCACCGGGTGAGTTTAATCGAGCCCTAAATGATAATAGGGACTTAATATCTCTAATATATGATAATACATATGTTTATAATACATATATATATAAATTTCCAGTTTTTTCGAAGGTTTTTTGGCCTACTTTGAGGCTGTTTTTGACCAAGCTCCAAAACGTTTTAGGCTTTGGTTTTCTTGGATATTAAACTACTATATACAAAGAATTTTTAAAGTCAAGAATGGCCATTTTTCGAGATGTTTAGGTTGGGGAAAAAGCTTGTTGAAAACCATATGTTGGCCATTTTTGAGCTGTAAAACTTTCGGTTTCCCAAATAATTTCTGGAGGCCTTAAACTCCAAAATAAATTATGAAAGCTTCCAGATCTATAGTTAAGACATAGATCTAACTTTTGAGACAAGAATCAACTCATTTCGTTAAGTTATGAATTAGTTATGATTTTTCAAAGTCGATACAAATTTTCTTCCGAAAATCTGCAGTTTATAAACTTGAAATAACTAGTGATTCTTGTTGTTTATTCAAAGACTACTTGTATAAAAGTTATAAAACACATATATATTACTTGTTTTCATAATATTAACACTTTTATGATGTGTTTATATATTCATAAACACATTTAAAGAAACAACTTAAAAACATAACTAGAAATTTATAAACTTGAGTTTTTATGAAACTTGTTGTTGTTGGTGATTATATATATATATTATATAAGACTTAAATAACATAAATATAAGATGAAATAAGCTAGAATTTACTTACTTTGGTGTGTTAGGAGAATGAAAGTGTGTAGAAAGTTGAATTCTTCAAAAATATCACCAAGAACACTTGAATATTTTAGGAACAAAGAAAGAAGAAAACTTTGTTTTCTTTGAGGGGGGTGGCCGGATTCAAGAGGGAGAGAAATAGAGGTTTTGAGTTGTTGAAAGTGTGGAAATGAATTGAAGTTAAGCCCTCTATTTATAGAGTAATTTTGATCTTGAAATGATGGAGGTATTGGAGGTGGAGTAAAGATCTTGCCAGGAGTGGTGAAGTGATGAAGACTTTTGATGTTGATGGTGCATGAGTTATGGATTAATAAATTGAAATCAAATCTACACATGTACTAGCCCCATGGCCGGCCATGTGATGAAAGTTTTGTGTATTTTTTTATAATTGTATTTAGAAATGTATACATGTATTTCCCTTTTCTTGTAAATTCATAAATACTTTTGGATGCATTGTTTTAATGAATTGTTTTAGTCTTGCATAATTAATGTTAAGTACTTGTATTAGTGTATGATTAGTGTCACTAATCATATTTTAATTATGTACTTAGTTGAATTAATCCTTCATATCGTAAATTGATCGGATTAATTGATTCCTGATTCATCGCACCGATGAATTTGATTCTAATTGAGTTGAATCTTCTAATAAACATTGTTAATCACCTTGATTAATTTCTAATGACCACTGATTAGGTTATAATTGGTTATTAAATACAGATTAGGTCATCGTTTCTAACCTGGTTTAATGTCGGATGTTACAGAGACCAATCTATAGGCACATTGACATTTTGGGTTCTTTGTCGCGTTCTCCTCGTCATCTACAGAGTTTGCCAACCAACCACAATATGTATGAGAAAAATCATATTATGCAAGTTAAATTTATCACAATTACGCTCAATTAAATTTAGATGCATATATATACTTTTTACGCTCTAATTTTGCATTTCTCTATATATAGTCTATAATTTGCCAACAATTTAGATGCTAAACACAACTTAATTTATCAATACAATTCCATTTAGCACATAAACTCATGTTCTAGCTAATCACCCAAACTTTATATTTCAAAAATTATATGCACATTTAGGTAACCAACTTTATAAGTCCACATTAATTTCTAGAAATTAACCATGGCAAATTAACTAGAATATCAAGTAAATACATATCTCATAACACATACATCAAGGTTATCATCAAATTCATGCAATTTCGCATACTTTGACTCTAAAAAGTCAAAATCACCATGAAAACTCCATGAATGACCATGAAGCTCAAGCTTTTATTTTTGCTCAGAAAGTATGAAATATGTTGCATTTGCTTAATCAAAACACTAAACTTAGTGATTGGAAGCTTAAATTGGTAAAAATCTAGCTTCTTTGCTTCACCACTTCTTCACCCAAAAATCCTTCAAATTGGATGAAACTACCCACAAAAAAGTGATTTCTAGCCTAGATCTTTGATATATATGATAATGTGGGTTATTTGGGGCTTAGATTTGCATATTTGTAGCACAAAAATGGGGTGTAGGAGGTATAGTCGCACACCAAGCCATAGGTTGAAGCTCTAGGGTTTGTAAAAATGAAGAATGAGGCTCAATCTTGGGTTTTATCACGATGAGGCATAGGGCCAGCGCAGGGCTGCACCCCCCCTCTGCCCAACTCTGTTAAATTTTCAATTTTTCACTGTTTTGGTATGTGGGACTGTATATCTCTCTAATTTTTGTTATAAAATGTGGTCCAAAAATTTTGTGGGGCTACATTAATTAACTTTTTGTTAGAACCTACCCTCCCCAACTTAGACCTTTGTGACGTCCTCGTCACATTAAAATTAATTAATCCGTTAATAATATTGAGAGATAGATCGGTACACATTTCTTATTCATAACAATTAAATTTAAACAACATAATGATATTCAAATAACAATCAAACTTTTAATTATTCAAATAAAATTAACACACCATACTTTAAAATAAAGACCAAATAAAGTACGATTACAATTTTAAAAGCAAACCACATCAGAAACAAACCAAACCAACTTTAATGTTTATCACGCAACAAACACACCAATCATACTCAAATAATAAAATAAATTCAAAATTCTTTCGGAGGAGCAACGATTTCTTCTAATTTTCTGACTGATATCTGGATATTGGTGAGCCAGTCAGAATGCACTTGAAGCAACTGATCATTTTACTTTTGGCTTCCTCGAAGTGTCTCGATTTCTTTAAGCAGCATGTTGTTTGTGTTCACCAAATCTCCAACTATTCCATTCAGTTTATCGACCTGATCCCATACAATATCAATAGTTTCGATCCTTTTCCATGGTCTCTGATCTTCCTCGTCGACTTCCATCCTGGCTTTTCCTTTACTGCTTTGTCCTTCAGTCGGGTGTTCAGGGGCATTAAATGGGACTTGGGTCACTTTAGCGGTTTTGTTGGGAAATAATCTAATTATGTCAAACTGTTAGTTAGGATTTCTCAAACTGTTAGTAGTATTTCTGTGTAATTACAAAGTTCGAGCTGCCAGTTCAATAAACTCGAGCTGCTAGTTCAAAAGTTCAAGCTGCTCAACAGATAGATAACAGAAAGTGCTAAAATTCAGGAAGTGATAAATATTTCAAGATTTGAAGATCTTCCAAGAATATGTACTACCAGAGAAATCACAGTTCGTCAAGGAAACAAATGAGAAGGCTATAAATAGAGATAGACTAGGTCTTTCTCATGTAATCGTGGTGCTCAAGTTTTTTTTTTAATATTGTAATTGCATTCTGATAAAAGTTTCTAAAGCCTCTAAGGTTGAAAAACCCTAAGAACAGTTTGTGTTTTTCGTCTAATCAAATAGATTAGAGGTGATTGTAATCAGAGTTTGGCAATATAAAGGTTTTGATATACAGTGTGTTTATTTGATTATCTGTTCTTTATTGTTCTGAAAGTTTTCTTAAAACAATTAAGTGTTATTCCGCAAAGTTCTTAATTGGACTTTGATTCAAAACAAGGTTATTGGTTTAACTCTGATTTATTAAAACTAGTTAATGTTAGGTGATTTTGATCTTGACAAGTGGTATCAGAGCCACAAGTTCTGCTTTAGTTTGTTTATTCTTTGTTTTCAAAGTCAGAAACTTTCATCTTTAATTATTTAAATTTTCTTTTTCTGCAATGGAGTTTGATAGTAGCAGTAGTGGAATCGGGCAAGGACTTAAAGTGCCTATGCTCAAACCCACTGAGTTCAAGATGTGGATACTCAAGGTTCAACAGCACATTCAATCTATTGATTATGCCTTATGGGAAGCTGTTGAAAATCCTCCTGCAGTTGATCCTGAACTAGATGCTGAAGGCAAACCAAAAAGAACACCTCCAAAAACTGAGATTGAATGAAAGGCTAGAATGAATGAAGTCAAAGCCCTCACTATCTTACAGATAGCCATTCCTAATGCTTATCAACATCAGTTTAAAAAATTCTATACGGCTCATTCTCTATGGCTTGATTTAGAGAAAAGATTTGCTGGCAATGCTAGCACAAAAAGAAACCAAAAAGATCTTTTAAAACAGCAGTATGAAAATTTTTCTGGTGGAAAGAATGAAAATCTTACTCAAATCTTTGATAGATTCAATAAGTTGATAGGTGAATTGGAGAGTGCTAAGGTTAGCCTGGATCAAGATGAAGTAAACATAAAATTCCTCAGATCTCTTGGTGAAGAATGGACAGTATATGCTGCACAATGGAGAACAAAGGACACTCTAGATGAAATAGAGTTGGATGATCGCTACAACAGCTTGAGAGTGTTTGAATCTAAAATTGAAAATAAAAAGAAACTCTTTTCTTATAATCAAAACACTGCTCTGCTCTCATCAACATTAAATGATAAATTAAACTGCTGTGACTCTTTTTCAGGGACAAGTTGCAACACTTCTGAAGTTCATTATGAGGCATTTGTTGCAAGATGGACTTTTTGCTCTTAATGCTAAAGATCTGGAACAAATCCATCCAGATGATCTAGAAGAGATGGACTTAAAGTGGCAACATGCCATGTTGACTATGAGGGCCAAATGATTTCTTAAAAGGACTGGCAGAACAAACTTTCAAGCAACAGATGGCAAGACAACATTTGACAAATCAAAGGTTGAGTGCTTCAAGTGTCACAAGCTTGGAAATTTTGCTAGAGAGTGTAGATCACAAGGTCAGCAGCTACCAAGACCCCAACAAACCAGTCAAACACAATCTTCACAAGCTCTTGTTTCTCAAGAAGACACTGTTTTTTACTGGAGTGACCAAACAGAAGAGGAGTTTCAGAATCAAGCCCTTATGGTAGAAACTACAACTGTTACTTCCACTGAACTACCATCTGAGGTAAATACTAAACTCTGCTCCCAAGCATGTAAAAATATGGTTAAAAAGTACAGATATCATAATGAAATCATGTGTAAAACTCTAGCTAAGATGGAACAGAGGAGGTATGAGTATATGCAAGCAATAGAGGATCTTGAAAAATAGATTAATGACTATAAGGACAATGAGATTCAGATGGGACATGATAGAACATATCATGAGTGGGAGAAAAAGGAACTAAAAGAGAAAATAGAAACCCTTAATAAGAAATTAGAAGAAGCTGACCAGAAGGTGTTAGAAGCTCACAAGAAAGTAGAATCTATAAACATAGACTTGGGCAGCTTCAAGCTAGCCAATCAAAAGTTAGAACACCTAATGGAAGTCCAATTTAAAGATAGGCTAAAATCTCAACTCAATCCCAAGGAAGGAATATGATATAATGCTACTCCACCTCCCTATAACAATAAATACATTCATCCTATGAGTGAAGTTGCTGATAGGCTTGTAAATGAACCATTATATGAGAAGATGAAAAACTATAGATCCTATTCTTGAGGATAAGCCTGAGCTGGACAAAGAATTGACTTCTAATGAAGGCAGTATTAGTGAACCTGTAGTACCTCCTGTTTCTAACTCCATTAGAACCAGCAACCTGAGGGAAGAAACCAACAATTTGAAAGGAAAATAGAAATTGAGTGAATACAATCATGCTCCATATGTTTTTATACCTTCTAACTGTAATGTTGCATCTTCTTCCAAAACAGATAAAAAGGGTAAAAATGTTCCAGTATGCACTTGCCAAAAGCATGGTGTACAAAAGTTTCCCACACAGCAACAGGTGAGGGGAAGTCAAAGGAACAAGAATCAGTTATGGTCACATAAAACTGGTTCCTCTATCAAAACAATCAAAAGATGTTTCCACTGTGGCAGGAAAAACCATCTGACCAAGCACTGTTTATATAAACCAGTTGTTGAAAAACATACTGTGTTTCAAAAACATGCAGTTTCACAAAATTCAAAAGTTTCAAAGGCCTCAAAACCTGTCACCCTAGTTCCAAAGAATACAGTTGATCACAAGTTCATAAAAGTTAACAAAAGGCAGCCTGCACACTAAAAACAAGCTTTAGTGAAGCCTAAATTAAGCATGAAAAAGGTATTGTGTGTCAAAGGCAAAAACACAGTTCAAACTGCTAATACAAAAATTGAAACTGTTAAGTCAAAAGTTGGAACTGGCATTGGAAAGGTTGAAGCTGCTGGCACTAAACATCCAGTTCCAACTGCTAAGTCAAAAACTGGAACTGGTAGTGGATCATCTGAGACTGTTAAAGAAAAGGCTGGAAAGAACACTTGGACACCTCATGTCATAACTAAATACTCCTCACAGAATCCACCAGTGGATCTTACTAAGTTTAAAAAGACACAAACAGTATTTAGTTATGTCAATGCACAAGGACAACCCAAAACCAACTTGGTTTGGGTTTACTCCACTACTAACTGAGCTTCTGTTTGTGCAGGGCAATCACAGTAACCAACATAGGACAAGATGGCATGTGGATAGTGGATGCTCTAGGCACATGACAGGCAATTCTGAATGCTTGTCAAATTTCAAAAGCTTTGGAGGAGGATTTGTTGCATTTGGTGGAAATTCCAAAGGAGGTAAGGTAACAGGTAAAGGTACTGTCAAAGCAGGTAATATGATATTTAATGATGTACTGTATGTTGAACAACTGAAGTATAACTTACTAAGTGTGTCTCAAGTGTGTGACAAACAGAATATTGTTCTATTCACAGACTCTGAATGCATTGTCCTATCAAAAGATTTTGAAATACCTGAAAATCTTGTTTTACTTAGAACACCAAGAAAGGACAATTTCTACTGTTTATACACAAAACATTTATCCAAAACAAGTACTTTAAGCTGTTTAATATCCAAAGCATCATGTAATGAGTCTGCTCTTTGGCACAGAAGGATGTGTCAGATGAACTTCAAATCCATGAATGCTTTAGTAAAAAATAACTTGGTAAGAGGTTTACCACAGAAGGAGTTCATATGTGATGATCATTGTGTAGCCTGCCTCAAAGGCAAGCAACACAAAACTTCTCATAAGGCCAAGGAAGTAAATTCAATCTCATCTTCTCTTCATCTTCTTCATATGGATCTTTTTGGTCCAACTTCTGTTTTGAGTTTGAATAAAAGAGCCTAATGTTTAGTCATTGTTGATGATTTCACCAGTTTTACATGGTTTTATTTTCTTAGGACTAAGGATGAAACTGCTGAGTTGGTCAAGTCCTTCATTCGAAAAATTGAAAACCAATCTAACTTAAAAGTCAAGGTGATCAGGTCCGACAATGGAACTGTGTTTAAGAATCAAATCCTAAACAGTTTCTGTGAGTCAAAAGGAATTGCAAAGCAATATAGTGCTCCTAGAACACCACAACAAAATGGAGTAGCTGAAAGGAAGAATAGAACATTAATAGAGGCTGCTAGAACCATGTTAGCTGATTCCAAATTGCCAATGCCCTTCTGGGCAGAGGCAGTAAATACAGCCTGCTATGTTCTAAACAAAGTTCAAGTTGTCCAATCACAAGGGAAAACTCTATATGAGTTATTCCATCATAGGATTCCCTTAGTGGCCTTCCTTAAATCATTTGGCTGTTCATGCACTATACTGCATATTAGAACTCACTTAGGTAAGTTTGAGAGTAAGGCTGAAGAAGTATTCTTTGCAGGATACTCCACATAAAGCAAAGCCTATAGGGTCTATAACAGTGTATCTAAAAACATTGAAGAAAGTGCAAATCTTGAGTTTAATGAAAATACTACAAATGTCAAAGGCACTGGTCCTGATTGGTTATTTGATTTAGATTCACTAACAAATTCCCTGGCTTTGATAAGTATTCTACTGGAGCAGTTGGAAACAATGTTCAAACTGTCAGTACAAATCCTCATAGTCAACACAAACATTCAAGCTGTTGGTACAAAGTTTCAAACTGTTGAAGATTCTGATAGATGGGTTGAGTATACTATTCTACCCCTTCTTACTTGTGACCCACCTGGGGTCCTGATTGACCAACAAGACAACCATAAAGAGTTTGAAGTGCCAATCCTAAGTCCTGAAGTAACAGCTCCAACCAATAGGGAAACAGTCCCATCTCCAGATCAAACTGTTATCGAAGCAGAATCATCAAGTGGTGCAGAAGGTGATGACACCAATCTGGGAAGCTCATTTCAGATGGAAAGTGAACCTACACTCAGGGTTCACAAATATCATCCTCTTAACCAGATCATGGGAGATCCACGCACTCCTGTGCAGACAAGGACAATGATCCACAAGGAATCAACTGCTTTTGAAGAGGCAGTTCCTGAATTCAGTCTAGCTGCCTTTCAACATGCATGCTTTATGTCACAACTAGAACCAAAGAAGACATCTGAGGCTCTGAAGGATCCATCTTGGATTGAGGCCATGCAAGAAGAGCTTTTGCAATTCAAGATTCATAATGAGTGGACACTAGTTAATTTGCCTAAAGGAAAGAGGGCAATTGGTACAAGATGGGTTTTCAGGGATAAAAAGGATGAAAGAGGTGTAGTGATAAAAATCAAAGCAAGTTTGGTAGCTCAAGGTTATACTCAATAAGAAGGAATAGACTATGATGATGTCTTTGCCCTGGTAGCAAGGATTGAAGCCATCAGATTGTTCCTAGCCTATGCCAGCTACAAAGGGTTCAAGGTGTATCAAATGGATGTGAAATATGCATTCCTATATGGTACAATTGAAGAAGAGGTATATGTGTGTCAACCTCCTAGGTTTGAAGAATATAAGTATCCTGACAGAGTCTACAAGTTAGACAAGGCACTCTATGGGCTTCACCAAGCTCCTAGAGCATGGTATGACACTTTGTCTTCCTACCTACTCCAGAATGGTTTCAAGAGAGGTACTTTGGACAAGACTTTGTTCACAAAGTCTATCAAATCAGAGATCCTTCTTGTT
This sequence comes from Centrapalus pauciflorus, assembly GCA_020465985.1. Taxonomy (NCBI): domain Eukaryota; kingdom Viridiplantae; phylum Streptophyta; class Magnoliopsida; order Asterales; family Asteraceae; genus Centrapalus; species Centrapalus pauciflorus. Next base: position 21,478 of record JAANYP010000991.1, read on the forward strand.
CAGATCTATGTTGATGACATCATCTTTGCATCAACAAATGATATCATTTGCAAGGAATTTGAGACTCTTATGCACAAAAAGTTTCAAATGAGTTCAATGGGAGAACTAACTTTCTTTCTAGGATTGCAGGTCAAGTAGAAGCCCACTGGACTCTTCATCAGCCAGTCAAAATATGTGAATGATATTCTGGAAAAGTTTGGATACAAGGACACCAAGGTTGCTAGCACACCAATGGCACTCACAAACAGCTTGATGCAGATAAAGAAGGAGTGGATGTGGATATTCATTTGTACCGGTCCTTGATAGGTTCACTAATGTATCTCACATCCTCTAGACCAGATATAATGTTTGCTGTTTATGTTTGTGCCAGGTTCCAATGTGCTCCAGAAGATTCACATCTGTTTGCTGTTAAGAGAATCTTTAGATATCTAAAAGGTCAACCAAAATCTAGGAGCTAGACTAGTCTCTTGGACTCTCCTCTTGAACTAACAGCCTACTCTGACAGTGACTATGAAGGTTGCAACATAGACAGGAAATCAACAACTGGAGGATGTCAATATCTAGGAGCTAGACTAGTCTCTTGGCAGTGAAAAAAGCAAACCACAGTCTCCACTTCATCCACTGAGGCAGAATATGTTGCAGCTGCCAGCTGTTGCTCTCAGGTTATGTGGATTCAGAACCAACTAAGAGACTATGGTATGAACTTTCTATCTACTCCTATTTACATTGACTATTCAAGTGCAATCAGTATTGTACAAAATCCAGTAAAATTTCCCAAAACCAAGCACATAGATATTAGATTCCATTTTGTAAGGGATTCTAATTAAAAGAAATTAATCCAAGTTACCAAAATTCATACTGATGATCGGTTAGCAGATATTTTTACTAAACCCTTTGATGTAGGAAGATTCACATTTCTGGTCTCAAATATTGGTATGGTAAATATGGATTAATCTAGCTTGCATTACCATCCTCTATACTATGTGAAAACATTTACTATATGTGCTTATTTAAGGGGGAGACACTGTTACATTAGATGTTGCTCAGTAAATAACTAACAGGTTGAGACTATTCTCAAGCTGCTAGTTCATTTTCTCGGACTGTTAGTTGTTCACTTGGTCTGTTAAGTGTGCAGGGTATTTCAGTCATTACTAAGGAAGTTGTACGCGGGTCTAGATATTTTTCAAAATCTAAACCCTTAAAAGTCCCAGTTTCGTTTGGTTGCAACTATCAGTTGCAAAATATCTTCCGGAGTCTGTTTTCATTCTCTCTCTGTGTGATTTTCAAATTGTCAAGCCAAACCCTAAATCCTCCCGTTTGTGATCACCAATGGAGTTTGTTAAAGAACAAAACTGCCTCCCATACTCCCTCAAACATGCTGAACTGCAACCCTTCCATGAAATGATGGATTTCCTTCGCCATTCTCCTATCCACTATGCCCTTACTGTTAACCCCACTATATACGTTTCTCACATAGAGCAATTCTGGAAGGCAGCCACTGTAAATACCCAAGAGGGAATCACTTCTTTTGTTTCTACCATTGATGGTAATACCATTACCATCACAGAGGAGTCCATTTGACAGCATTTGCATTTGCAAGATGCTTCAGGTATATCTGATCTATCCCTCACTGCTTTACATGAAGGTCTATTTGAAATAGGGTATTGGGGCCCAACAGATTCATTTACTTTTTGTTAGGCACAAAAAGGCCTCAGTCAAACCTGTTCTGCATCTGAGGGGGAGATTCTTAATCAAACCTGTTGATGCATTTGAAGGTTGAATTTAAGGCCTGTTATATGCCTTATTGAAACCTGAAAATGATTTGCAATATCAGCCCAAAGCTGTTCTATATGTTGCATGTGTTGCAACAAAGACAGTTGTCCAAGCTGTCCAGTGTGCTGAACAGGCTGGACATAAACTGTCTACGCTGCTCTACACTGGTGAGCAGCTTGGGCAGTTTACAAGTGTTCTGTTCTTTGTGAACAGAACCTGTTCTTTGTGAATAGGTTAAAACACTTTATGGAATATGTTTCCAAGTCCTCATGTAATGTTTTTTGGCTACAAGATCAGTTTAGAAAGTCGAAGACAAAGTGGAAAACAGAATTGCTCAGCCTGCCCAAGCTGTTCTGTCAAATGAAGACAAAAGGATATTTGAAAAAGGGTGACATACCTTTTTCTTATATCAAAATAGGCCTTAACAAAGGAAGAAAGATGCAAAGTTGACATTCCTTATTTAGTTAAAGCTTATGCAACAGTAGACAAAGTGAAAAGACAAAAGTTCTGCAACATGAAGGCATGTCTGCTTTTCAGAATGTGTAGAAAAGTTATATTGTCTTTTCAACAAGACATTCCACCTTTTTCCTTTCGTCTAATGAAGAAGCTTCACTTCGATCCTCTAAGTGAGTATAAAAGGAAACTTCCAAGGATTGAAAGAAAAAGCCAAAAAAAAATGCTAAGTGCTGAATCCAAGAGTGAACGTGCATTCAAGTGTGTCTTTCATGCATGCAAGTCTGCTTGAATAAAACAGTGCTTGGTGTCTAAGCTGTTCTTATTCAAGTTGTTTCTCTGAGTCTTGTAAACACAGTGAGTAATTCTTAGCGAGTGTATTCATTGTAACTAGTTTAAGTCTGTCTTAGATTAGTTAACATACTGTTGTATCTGTCATCTCAGCTTGAACCTTTCCGCATTCAAGCTTGTTTGTAATTAACTTTTGTTGATAATACATACAAACATTGAGAAAAGAGTGTGTAGTTTTTAAATTGCTGTATTCACCCCCCTCTATAGCTTAAGGCTATATACTTGGGAAACCTCTCGGGACCTACAACTGGTATCAGAGCAGTTTAGAGTGTGTGTCATTCTAGATCTCTCATTCTCCCAAAGTTTCCATGGACAACAGTGCTGCAAGTTCCTCATACTATGACAATGGTTCAATGGGTAAACCTCCAAAGTTCAATCATCAGAACTTCTCTGGTTGGAAGTGCAGAATGATGCTCTACTTAGAGAATCTGGATGTACAACTACCAGAGATTGTAATGGAGGGTCCCTATGTGCCAACCTCTGTTACTACTATAAATCCTGCCGTTGAAGGAGCTGCTCCTGAAATCAGAACATTTGAGAAAGCAAAAGCTCAATGGTCTGATGAAGACAAAAGACTGGTGGCTCTTGATGCAAAGGCCAGGAATAACCTGGTTATCTCTCTGCCTGATGATGTTTTCAAACAGGTTGAGAAGATGAAAACTGCAAAGGAGATGTGGGATACTTTGTGCACAGTTTATGATGGACCCACAATTACACTGGATAACTGGATTAACAACCTTGTTAGACAGTATGAACTCTTCTTTGCAAAACCAAAGGAGACTCTCACAGAAACCTACACCAGGTTTACTGCTCTTGTTAATGATCTCAAAGCTGTTGGGATCACTAAGGATAGCCTGACTCTGGTAAACAAATTCTTAGACATCCTGCCTGAAGAAAGGAATTATTTTTCTACAATCTTAAGAAATTCAGGTACCATCAGAAGTATGGATCTTGTCAACCTGTATGGATCAATATTGAATGATGAGCAGTCAAGGCAACAGAAGAGAAATGCCTTGGAAATGTCTAAGAGAGGTGCAGCCTTTGTGGCCAGTGTGAGACAACATGTAAGTCAGGTGGGTGATGTGTTCACTCAACCTGATCAACAGGCTGATGATAAGGAGGAAGTGTCTGATGAGGAAGACAATGCAGATCTTGCTGAACTGGATGATGAGCAAATGATAGCCATGCTTGTCAAAAGGTTCAACAAGAAAAGGTTTGGAAGAAACATGCTGCAGGGAAGCTCAAGTGCTGCTAAAAAGAAGGCATTTGATAAGACCAAAGCTGAGTGCTTCAAATGTGACAAACCTGGCCATATAGCTGCTGACTGTGTGTCAAAAGCTGTTGGTCAGTCATCCAAACCACACAAGACAAACAGGGATGATGGCTATAGGGTTAAGTACCTTATGGCTATGGCTAAGCTGAGGAAGTTGGAAAACTCAGTGGTTTCCAACCGGAAAAAGGGACTCATGGCAGAGACTTGTGACTGGGAGGAGTCTGATTCATCATCTAATGAAGAAGACAATCACTGTCTGATGGCCAACACTGATGTCCCATCAACAAGCAAACTTCAAACAGGATCTGGCTGAAGCTGAAGCTTTTAGCAGCTTGGAGAACTGGAACCATACAATGATGTACAAGGTACAAAATTTTATGGATTACAGTTCTGAAGAAAAAGTTAAAATGTTTGAATATATGCTTATTGATCTGAAAGCTGCTGTTGAGAAGCATACTGTTTTAATATCTGAAATCTCTAAGCTTAAAACTGATCTTGAAACAAAATCCAGTAAACTGGACAGTTTCCATAAGTTGGAAACTGAGATTGATGAATTAAAACACATCAACTCTATTTTACTGGAAGAAAAGAGAGAAACAGATATAAAATATGCTAAGCTTCAAAAGATAGTTGACTCTTGGTGCCAATCTGCACAAAAAGTCAGCCACTGCATAAGTCAACAAATCCCTGCACAAATCCAAGCCTATGTTGGAGGGGATCTTGACATAGCAGCTTCCATTGTTGAGGTTAATAATCTGAAAGAAGACTTGTCCATTCTTGGTGAGCTTCAAAACACTTCTATTCAAAAAGTGAATGGTAAACTAATCTCAACAAACAGGTTTGTCAGGCCTCAAAACACTGACAGCTTGTGTGAACCTAGCTCAAAAGCTGCTGATGAAATGAGTTCTCCATCAAATCAGCTTGCTAAGTGCTATGCTGACTCACACAAGCAAAAGAAAGGAAAACATGTCCAAACTGCAGCTGTGGACACCAAGCCTGTTGACAAAATAGGCTTTGGATCTAAAGCTGATGGTAAAAGGCATACTAATACGTTTAATGCTGAACATTTTGAAAATAAGTTTTCAAAAGGTAAGTAGTCTGCTTTTGACAAGAGTAAGTCTCATGTTGAAGGCAAACCTGCTGTGATTTCAAATAAGTTTTCTAATCATAGTGGTAAACTGGTTTTAAATGAGAATAAGTTTTTCAAAACTAGAAATCATGATTATGTTGATAGGCAGCATCAATCACATCTCAGGAAGGACAAAGGCAAAGCCATTGCTCAGCCTGAGAGATTTGGGAATAAGTTTCCTAAACCTGTGGAAGTTCAAAAGCCAATTAAGCTTCCTATCTTTGACATCTGTCCTCCTAAAAAGAGGAAAGAAGAGACAGGCAAAGCTGTTACTATTGAACCCTCTACTCAAGCTGTTGATTCATCAAATAGGAATAAGTTTGCTAAACCTGCTGATAGAATCAACAGAAATAATTCAAAATGTGTTTCTGAAAAGTCTTCTTCCGAAAATGCTAAGAGGAGAAAATGTTATAAATGTGGAATGAAGACATATCTGGCCAAAGACTGTCCTGAAGCTGAGGACATGAGGCCTGTTGACTCTGATGGTTCCATCATTCCTAACACAAGCAATGTTGGAAATATCTCAGTAAATGAGAGTGGTATCCAAACTGATACCATTCAAATAGGGAATATTAGTGTTGATATCACAAGTCCATCAACAAATGTTGATGAAGTAGGAGAACTCATCTCTGTGATGAGTTCCCTTAAAAATGACTAATATTCTTCTTGTCACTCTGCAGGAAAAACAACCATCCCAGGTTTGGTACTTGGACAGTGGCTGCTCAGGGCACATGACAGGTTTTAAGGACCTGCTGAGTGATCTCAGGCCTGAAAAAGGGCCAAAAGTCACCTTTGGTGACAATGTACAGGGTTCCACTGAGGGATATGGAACTCTTAAAGCTGGTGCTGCAGTGTTCAAAAGAGTAGCCTATGTGGTTCGGCTGAAACATAACCTTGTTAGCATAAGTGAACTGTGTGATGCTGGCTACAAGGTTAACTTTGATGAGCACCTGTGTTACATATTGGATCCCCAAGGCAAAGTTGTGCTGTGTGCTCAACGAAAGAAAGGAGTATATGTTGTGGACATGCAATCTGCTGATCCCACAACTGAAACCTGTTTTCTCACAAGGACAAATGCAGATCTAAATTGGCTATGGCACAGAAGGCTGTCACATTTGAACTTCAAGAACATCAACAAACTCTGTAAGAAAGAGTTAGTGACAGGTTTGCCTTCTATGAGAAAGGCAAGTAGAGGAAATCATCTTTTAAATCCAAACATAATTTTTCTATTGATACTCCTCTCTTCTTAATCCACATGGACTTGTTTGGACCTGTCAATGTCTCAAGTCTAGGAGGAAGAAGATACACTCTATTAATGATTGATGAGTTCTCCAGGTACACATGGGTTATCTTCCTGAAGAGCAAAGGAGAGGCTGCTAGAGAAATTATTGGATTTGTGAAAAAGATGGAAATGCTGAACTTTGCCCAAGTGAAGCAGCTTAGAAGTGATCATGGTACTGAATTCAGATCAGTACTCTTGAAGACTTCTGTGAAGAGAAAGGAATCACTCAAAACTTTTCAGCTGTAAGAACTCCACAACAAAATGGAGGTGCTGAAAGAAGAAACCAAACTCTCATTGAAGCTGCTAGAACCATGCTGTGTGCATCTGGTTTATCTTCATCATTCTGGGCTGAAGCTGTTAACACTGCCTGCTTCACCCAAAAAAGATCCTTAGTGGTGAAAAGGTTCAACAAGACAACCTATGAGCTGCTCAAAGGGAGGAAGCCAAATGTCAGTTACTTCCATGTGTTTGGGTGTCCCTGCTTCATTCTGAATCAAAGGGACCAACTAGCAAAGTTTGAACCAAAAGCTGATGAAGGTGTGTTTGTTGGCTACTCTGCTATCTCCAAAGCCTACAGAGTGTTCAACAACAAAAGAAAGGTGATAGATGAATCTATCAATGTCACCTTTGAAGAGTCCAAGAATGCTTCCACCAAAGCTGTTCCTGAATCAGTTTCAGGAGAATTAAACTTTGATGATCTCATGCATTCAAACAGTGAAGAGGACTCAAAAGGTTCCACTACATCCAGTGTGGAACCTGTTAATGATGATGGGCATGATGATGATTATGTCAATACACCCTGTGTTAATAAGTGTACTGACTTAATTACAACTGCATGTCCTGAACCTACCAATGCTGATTTTCCTGGTTCCTCTGCTGATATGTTCAACAGTGGTCAGTCATGTTCAACAAGTAAACATGCTCAAGACAACAGTTTGTCTGAAAATCTTGAGAGGTGTTCAACAGGACCTGCTGAAGATGCTGATAACTCAGGAGAATCCTCATTGAAGAATGATCCTAAGTGGATCAGATGTCACCCCAATGATCAAATAATTGGTGACGTCAACAAAGGGGTACAAACAAGGTGGGACAGCTTAGGGAACTTCTGCATGTTCTCCAGTTTTGTTTCACTAATGGAGCCAAAGAAGGTGGATGAAGCACTAAAAGATGCAAATTGGATCACTGCCATGCAAGAAGAACTCAATCAGTTTGAGAGAAACAAGGTATGGAAGCTGGTCCCTGCTCCTAAAGGTAAACTATAATTGGCACTAAATGAGTTTTCAGGAATAAGATGGATGAGCAAGGTCATGTCATTAGAAATAAAGCAAGACTGGTTGCTCAGGGTTATAGACAGGAGGAAGGAATTGACTATGATGAGACATTTGCTCCTGTGGCCAGGCTAGAAGCAATTCGTTTGTATCTAGCCTACGCTACTCATAAGAGCATTAAGGTATTTCAAATGGATGTGAAGAGTGCATTTTTGAATGGGAAGCTGCAAGAAGAAGTTTATGTCAAGCAGCCTCCAGGTTTTGAAAATGAACAACATTCAGGTTTTGTCTATAAGTTGGACAAAGCTCTCTATGGTCTCAAACAAGCCCCTAGAGCCTGGTATGACACTCTTACTGAATTCCTTATGAGCAATGGGTATTCCAGAGGTAAAGTGGATACCACACTGTTCATAAAGAAGGTGAAGTCTGATATTATGCTTGTTCAAATTTATGTGGATGACATAATATTCGGTTCTACAAATGAGCAGTTATGCAAGAATTTTTCATTACTCATGAAATCCAAATATGAAATGAGTATGATGGGAGAACTTACTTTCTTTTTAGGATTACAGGTTAAACAAACCTTAACTGGATTTTTTATAAATCAAAGAAAGTATACCTTAGATCTCTTGAAAAAGTTTAAATTTGATCAAAGTTCTCCTATTAAAACCCCAATGGCAACCAATGTGAAATTGGATGCTGATGCCAGTGGCAAAGCTGTCTCAGTAACATCTTACAGAGGTATGATTGGGAGCTTGATATATTTAACTGCTAGTAGACCTGATATTATGTTTGCCACCTGTTTGTGTGCTAGGTTCCAAGCTGATCCAAAGGAATCTCATCTAGCTGCTGTTAAAAGAATCTTCAGATACCTGAAGGGCACATCAGGTTTGGGTCTTTGGTATCCCAAAGACTCAAGCCTAGAACTAACAGGTTATCCAGATTCTGATTTTGCAGGCTGCAGGCTAGATAGGAAAAGCGCAACAGGTGGATGTCAACTCCTTAGTGGTAAGTTGATAAGTTGGTGTAGCAAGAAGCAGAACTTAGTGTCTACTTCTACTGCTGAAGCTGAGTACATTGCTGCTGGAAGCTGCTGTGGGCAGATTCTGTGGATGAAGCATCAGCTTGAAGACTATGGGCTTGTGTATAGGAAAACTCCTATTCTGTGTGATCACACAAGTGCCATAGCTATTTCCAACAATCCAGTATTTCATTCAAGAACAAAGCATATTGAGGTCAGACATCACTTCATCAGGGATCACATTCAGAAAGGTAATGTGGAGGTAAGTTTTATTTCCACTAATGAACAGCTTGCAGACATTTTCACCAAACCTCTTGATGAAACCAAGTTTAATTACCTTGGCAGCAAGCTGGGCATGTTAAACAAAAGTGACTAAGTGTCCTCAAAGGTCTAAGACTTTGTATGTCTCACACTGCTCAAGTCTCTCAGAACAGCTTAGACAGAACAGGTTATGCATATTCTGTACTTAGCCATTAATCTGAAATTTTTGAACAGCTTGAACATACAACAGGCTGAACAATAACAGTTTATACGTCCAGCCTGCTCTGATGGTCAATTCTCCACCCTGCTCACTCCTTCACACTGATCTACAAAACATTGTCATGTAACATGTTCAACTAGTGAACACAACCTGATCTTCCATTAGAGCACAGGTTGAAAGCACAGTGTGAAGAGTGAACAACTTGAAGAATGAACAGCTTGTAATGATCCTACTCATCACAGGTTTGACCAACAGTATAGACCAACATTTTTTAACTACCTTTGTTCACAATTAAGCTACTTAATTTTTGTTTTTATTTAACTTAATTACTGCGGATGATGTGGTTTATGTGTGTTAGTGATTAAAAAGGGCTCAAGTGGTCTGACAAACGGTCTGACATGGACAACCGTTCCGTTTTCCGTTAACGACTTTTTCAAATCAACCGCCCAAATGTTTCTCTCTCATACCCACTCACATTCAAATCCTATAAATACCCCCTACTGTTTCATCTTCGTCTTCCTCACCATTTCCAGAAATCCTCAAGAACCCTAAATCGACTAAGTGTCTTCTGATTCTCAAAATCCCAAACCTTCACAAATGGCTCAAAGAAACAACCCCTTTCTTCCAGTGTTCATTGGTGATGATGTTGTTAAACACTCATCCGTTACCTCAATGCTGACCATCAAACCCACCAACTACATTGCTAACCTAACCATTCCAAAAAACTATGTGGGGAAGGGTTATGAACAGATGGTGGAGTTTCTCAAGGTTCATCCGTTGAACTATGCTATGACTGCCACTCCTGGTGTTCTTTACCAGGAGATGGTGTACGAATTTTGGTACACTTGTGCCTACAACACGGACACCAAAGTCATTAAGGGCACTATTCTCAATGGGACTCAGACCATTGAGATAACGACTGATCTTCTTAGGGAGGTTCTTCATCTGCCAACTGCTGAATCATATGACAAGCCTCAACCTGAAGATGATCAAATGGGCAATCTGCTACGCTTCTGTGGTGTGGCAGAACCCAAAATCGGAGCAAGATTGTTTAGGAAGGATCTGTCTCCGACCTACAGTTTTCTATTTGCCTCGTTGGTGATGTGCTTCGGAAGTAAGGTTGGTTCATTTGACCAACTAAGCCGTGATGAAGTCCCCATTGTTCTACAGCTGGTGGATGGGACAACAATCGACATAGCCAAATGGATTTTTCTGAATTTGAGAGGCCTGGTACAACAAGAAAACCGTCCAGCTGCTATTCGGTATCCAAGGTTTCTGAGCCTCATCTTCAAGCATCATTGTGGTGAGCCTCTATATAATTCTCCGCCTTTACTTAAGACTGCCATTCCCTGTCATAGGGAATAGAGTTTTCTATACACCTGTTCTACCCAATGAGCCTCCTCTATCTACTCCAATGAGGAGGTTACTGGGGTTAGTGGAAGGACCTTCTGATGTGAGGGTTGCTCCCAAAGCTGCTCCCAAGGCAGAATCCAAAGCAAGGTCCAAGCTTGTTAAAAGGACTCTGGCAACCACTGAAGCTGGGCCTGTCCACAAGAAGGCCAAAACAGCGTCTGAGTCTGCTACCTTAGCCTCTGTGGCTGAGGGGGAGCAGGCTCCTCACCCTGGTTCATCTGTTGAACCTGAAGCCTTTGTGGCTGGTGCATCTGTGGCACCTGAGACCATGGAACAGGCCAACCCAACTGTTCCTGACCCAGTCTCACACCCTGTCCAAACAGAACCCATCACCTCTCCACAATCACCCACTTCATCCATCAAATCATACCAACGCAAATCACTCGCCAAAAAGAAAATAGCCCAAACAACCAGCTCCTCTTTTCCCTCTCAACAGGGTTCAGTTGTAAGAGAAGCCACCCCTGCTGCCTCTCCTATTTTGGGAGAAGGTTCAGCACAATTGGAGCCTGCTTCACTCCAACCTGTGTCTACCCAGAGTCAGCCTAGACCCTCTGGTTCCTCCCAAGAGGAGCCAGTTGTACAAATGGAGACAGCCACCTCAACTATTCCAGCCTCCCAACAGGCTGAGAATATTGAAAGACAGGAGTCCTCTCCACTCCATACTGCGTCCACACTGTCCCCACCTCATACTATTCTACACTCTGAGTCTGCACGAGGTGTCCACACTACTGATATAGACCAATCAGCAGCTCAGCCTCAAATTTCTGCTCCCTATGATACAGCTGTTCAACACCAAACAGCTGCTGAGGGACCAACAACTCAAGCTGATAAACCTCAGGGAACATACCATCCCTTGGGTGAGGCTGCCCCTTCTGTGCAAATTCCATCAGCAGAATTTACCACTGCTGATGTTGAAATGCATATCCCATCTCCCCATGTTGAGGTGCTTTTACACCAAGTCACTACAGAGGGAACACCCATTGGTCTTAATGAAGGTGTTGCAACACAAGCAGCATCTGAAAGGCCCCCAACATCAACCCCTTCTCCTGATGCTGCAGCTACTGCCACTGCTGAGGGACCCTTTGACCCCTCCAAGCTGGGCCACATTACTTTTGCCCAGGCCATGGAGCTTCTTTCAAATGTTCCTCTTCCCTTTCCATCACATCCTCATACACCAGCCTCTTCGTCTTCATCTCCCTCAACACAATCTAAACAGTCCACCCATACACCTCCATCTCCTAAAGACCTGCCTTTGAAGGATCAGCTTACACTACTGACCAACAAACTTAGTTCTTTAGAATCTTCCATGTCCTCTCTACCTTCTCTCATCTCAGACTCTGTGTCTGAACAGCTTAAGGGATTTTTTGATCTGTTCAAGAATTCCTTCCCAGCCACTCCACAACCTGAGAACTCTCCACTGCTGCTTGCACTCACTACACAGTAACAAAGTGTCTCTACTTCCCTTTCCTCTATTCTCTCACTCCAACAGGACTCTGTGTCCTCAATGGCAACTATATCTCAACAGCTGTCATCTCTCCTCACTTCTTGTAATTCTACCCTTCCTGCCACCTTGGCCAGCTTGAACACTGTAATTGGTTCCCTATCCAATTCTGTGTCATCAGACCTTGCTGATGTGCAAGATTCCCTTGAACTACATCTTATACAGCTTTAAAGCCTATTGTTCACAGCTTCTGATAGGGAAAACATTGTCAAACTGACCTCTCTTGCTGACACCCAGGCCTCTTCTCTTCAAACCTGTCTTTCCCAGCTTGCAGAGGTGGAGGACAACCTGGCCTTCTTAGTGAATAGCCTTGTTGGCCCTAAGCCTGCTGCCAAAGCTGCTGGCAAGCCTGCTGACTTCGTGTCTTCAGGCAGACCAGGTGTTGAAGGTGCTGGTATATCTCCTTCAAAGGGGGAGAAGTCATCTGCCTCGAAGACTAAGTCTAAGGGGGAGAAAACTTCTTCTCCTAATGAGAAATCAGTGCCTGCAATACCCACTGGTCAACCAGCAGGAGCATCTGAAACAGGTACAATGGAAGGTGCTTCCCAGGCTGCTCAGCCTACTCAGGCTGAATCTCCAAACCCTGCTCAGTGTAAGGGGGAGGAATTCATTCCTGAGGACAGGCCAAGCAGCAGAAGGAGGCATCTGATTCTACAAGAAGAAGAAGAAGAAGAGGAGGAAAGTCCTGAAGCTGCTGTCACTACAGCAGCTAAAGGAAAAGAAAAAGCAGCAGTTGATCCCCAACAGCAGAAATCAGCAGAGATTAAATTTCACAAAGCCAGGGCAAAAGAAATGGGTCTTCCCATGCACAAATACTTTGAGTTCAGAGAAGAACACCTTCAAGCCATGGAAGCTCTAAGGAAAGAAGAAGAATCTGCCAAAGCTGCTAAGTCTTTTGCACTTCAAGAGGCTAGGAAAGTTAAAATGTCCTCTCTGGAAGTGCAAAAGATATTAATGGAAGCTGCTAAGGGATCAGCAGGAGAGAAGGAAACAGAAAAAAAAAAGGGTTCTCAGGTCTCTGTGACCATAACACAAGTACCCTCTTCAAGAGCCCAGTTCCACTTTGACAACTTGGCAAGAAGAAAATTTCAGGATGTTGCTGATAGAAGGCTTGCCAAGGAAGCAATTGTCAAAGCTGTTCCCATATCAAGAAAAGGCAGTCAGTGGAAGTTGAAAATAACCAGAATGGGTGCAACATGCCCAGAACTAGAAATGTATGACTACACTGATGTTGCACAGAGGGGTACAGGGAATGGATTGAGTTGGCAGTTTCTCTGAGCGAATCTAAGTCAGAAACGGCAAAGACGATCAGGGCATATGTCAAGAAGTTGATGGAGAGAGTGAAGAATCTTGGCCTGATCTCAAAAGAAGTTAGTGAAGGTGTCTATGTGACACAACCCAAAATAAAGGCCAGGAGGACAAGGAAAGACACTAAGCTTGAACAACTCCTCATCTTAATTGAACAGGGTGACTATGCTGTTGAGATGAAGGGAGTTGACTACAGCCTGCCTAGTGGAGTAGAGTTTGATGAAGACAAGATTATTGAAGAGCCTGAGGTGGGGGAATTTTTTGTAGATCCCTTAACTCAGAAGAAATGCTTTCAGAGAGCATCAGATCTATACAAGGTGGATCTAAGACAGCTTGCAGCCTTCAGACTTGCAGCTTCTTTTAGGCAGTCAAGCAGGTGGAGAGCAGCCGTCTGGGATTAGCTCAGAGGTTTTTATGAGAGGGGTGAACTTGAAGATCCCAAGTTTATGATCATCAGAAGTGAAATTCAAGAACTTGAGGATACAAGGGAGGAACTTGAAAAGATGTTTGAAGGTCCTCCTCCACTGTAGTAAAGTCCATCTACCATCTAGGTAGGTGAAGAATGGAAGCTGTCCATCAGTTGGACAGGCTTACCATTATCTGCTCCCAACACAAACAGTCCAAAACCTGCTGTACATTAGTTGTACTTTAATTACATAAGTTGTAATTTTTCTTTTACATCAGTTGTAATATACATCAGTACATCAGTTGTACTTTTGAAAAAACATGTGTTGTTTTCTGTAACCAAGAATCAGTGTATATATAAACTGATCTTTTACTTTACTTTGATGTTGTAATTTCATTTCAGCAAATGTACTGTAAAAATATATAGTGATTTTTGATAAGGCCAACTTAGACTAGTTATTGCAAATAGGGGGAGATTGTTAGGCACAAAAAGGCTTCAGTCAAACCTGTTCTGCATCTGAGGGGGAGATTCTTAATCAAACTTGTTGATGCATTTTAATGTTGAATTTAAGGCCTGTTATATGCCTTATTGAAACCTGAAAATGATTTGCAATATCAGCCCAAAGCTGTTCTATATGTTGCATGTGTTGCAACAAAGACAGTTTGCCCAAGCTGTTCAGTCTGCTGAACAGGCTGGACATAAACTGTCTACGCTGCTCAACACTGGTGAGCAGCTTGGGCAGTTTACAAGTGTTCTGTTCTTTGTGAACAGAACCTGTTCTTTGTGAACAGGTTAAAACACTTTATGGAATATGTTTCCAAGACCTCATGTAATGTTTTTGGCTACAAGATCAGTTTAGAAAGTCGAAGACAAAGTGGAAAACAGAATTGCTCAGCCTGCCTAAGCTGTTCTGTCAAATGAAGACAAAAGGATATTTGAAAAAGGGTGACAGACCTTTTTCTTATATCAAAATAGGCCTTAACAAAGGAAGAAGGACGCAAAGTTGACATTCCTTATTTAGTTAAAGCTTATGCAACAGTAGACAAAGTGAAAAGACAAAAGTTCTGCAACATGAAGGCATGTCTGCTTTTCAGAATGTGTAGAAAAGTTATATTGTCTTTTCAACAAGACATTCCACCTTTTTCCTTTCGTCCAATGAAGAAGCTTCACTTCGATCCTCTAAGTGAGTATAAAAGGAAACTTCCAAGGATTGAAAGAAAAATCCAAAAAAAAAAAAAAGAAGCCAAGTGCTGAAGCCAAGAGTGAACGTGCGTTCAAGTGTGTCTTTCATGCATGCAAGTCTGCTTGAATAAAACAGTGCTTGGTGTCTAAGCTGTTCTTATTCAAGCTGTTTCTCTGAGTCTTGTAAACACAGTGAGTAATTCTTAGTGAGTGTATTCATTGTAACTAGTTTAAGTCTGTCTTAGATTAGTTAACATACTGTTGTATCTGTCATCTCAGCTTGAACCTTTCCGCATTCAAGCTTGTTTGTAATTAACTTTTGTTGATAATACATACAAACATTGAGAAAAGAGTGTGTAGTTTTTTAAATTGTTGTATTCACCCCCCTCTACAGCTTAAGGCTATATACTTGGGAAACCTCTCGGGACCTACAATTTTTATAAAGCACATTTTGGTCCCAAATGGAAATATCTTGAACACATTCTTCAACATGCTTAAGCCCTAAAAGGACTGGTTGGTCTGAATTTTCATCAAATATTGCAACTGCCCTAGTTTGCTTATCCATAGGCCAACAGTTCAACTTTTGAAATATGATTTTTGAAGGAATGTTAAGGCACCATGCCTTAAAGAATGGGAAATTTTTGATGTATCCTCGGTTTTTGGCTGAAATAATTGCAAAGTCTTACAATTCTTTAAAATTAAACAAAAGGATATATGTTTCCCATAGGCACTCTTTACATTCTGTAAAAAGACTTTTGAAACCGAGTGCAAATTTTCATATTGTGGATGTCTCATTGCCTCAAGCAATGCAGACTATCTTTTCAAGAAACAGAGGACAGACACCTGAGCAGACTCAGCCCCACATTACTGCTTCACCACCAGGATCCCAACCCACTCCTCATGATACAAAAATTCCCTCTGATTCTTCTAGTACACATACCTCCCCAGCCCCACCACTAAAAATGTACACTAAAAAGAGACAAAGGGCTGTTGGAGCTCCTTCCTCCTCAGTTCATCCCCCATAGAAAAATATCGAAAGGGAACCCACGGAGGACACTCCCACCCTCAATATGGAGGTGAACATCCCTTCTGAGGATGCTCATATGGGTTTCGTGGCTGGTACTACTGATGTCTCTGCACAAGGGCACAGGACAGTACCAACATCCCTAAGACCACTCTCATGGCAACTGAGGGTGTGCAAGCACCTTCAGGAATTCCCCAGACCCAAGAACAAAGGGGCCCAGATGTTTTTTCTAATTCTGGTATTGGTGCCAGTGATAGATCTCAAATCCCTCTATCATTTGAAGATCTTGAGGCTAGTCTGCAACTCATGGCTTTAACGGATCAACAACTGAAACCTGTTGTAGCTATTCTGGAACATTCCAAGTACATAATTGCTGCACAAGGTTCCCAAAAGCTTGCCCAATTTCAGCTTGGGTTGAAGCTATATGGAAATAAGATTGTTCAGCTTGAAAGGCTAGTTCAAACCCTGTTAGCAAAGGTCTTTGGTCCCTCTGATCAAACCACTCCATCCAAAAAGGGGGGAGAATCAGCAGATCCCACTATCAGTCCAAACAGCTTCAAGTTCACCACTGGCAGCTTCAACTTCTAGGCTAACATTCCCAACAGTTTCTCAAACTGTTAGTCCAGAAGCTCAAGCTCTTTCTATTAAAAGGCCAGGAGGAGTGTCCATAAGAGAAAACATTCAAGAACCATCCTCAGCAGTAGTCTCAGCAGCAACCGAAGATAAAGGAAAGGACATTTTTATTGAGCCTCCAAAGATCAAATTTGTTTCAAAAGAAGCCTAAGTTGCTCATGATGCTGATTTGGCCTGAAAATTGGCAGAAGAACAAGATCAAATCCTAGATCAGCAAGCCCAATACTCTATGGTGGATGATGAAACCCTTGGAGACTATCTACGTGGGTTTGTGGTTAAGGAAAATTTGAAGAAGAGAAAAAGGCCAACAGGGCCTTCAAAGGGAGAACACATAAAATTTTTGATAAACTTCTCTGCAACAGCTGGTGTTTCTAAAGTCATTGCACAATCATGGCCAACAGAGAAATGGAAAAAGAAAAGGCCTCCAAACAAGTCGAAGATCCTCCTCAAACTGTTGTTGTTCCTCAACCTGAAGTTATTCATCAAGCAAAGTTTGATCAAGTCAAAAGAGTTCTGTTTGACCAACAGTTACAAAAGGCAATGGAAATAGAAAAGGCTCTTGATCAACATGACTTCTCCAAACCACCAATTACTTACTGGTATGCCAAATCAATGGACAACATTGATCTGGTATATCATTTTGTAATTAAAAGAGAAGCTGGTCCAGAAGAGGAGTACAAAAGCCTGATCCAAATAGTTTAGAAGATGGCTAGAGATGAGCTAACCCAAATGCACAATATTGGGACAGCTAGCCACTCTAGGTCACCACTAGTGTGGGTTCAGAATAACCTAAAGGATCTTAGAAGCATGTTTGATTCAGAATCCACCAGAATGGATTTAGAAGCTGCCAAGGAAGTGAAGGTTGTATAGATTGATCTATATGCAAAATCCATGACATATAGACTCAAACTTGCAGACAGATCCAGCAGATTCTACAGTTTTGAATTTCTTGATTTGCCAAAAGAGTGGCTACACCAAATGAGCTCAATGAAGATTGAATGTGATAAAGAGGAGTTGAAAAGAGACTTCATAAAAGCTATAAGGTAGAAGCTTGGACAGTTGTAATATGTATGTTTTTGGATTCCTTAGTTTGTATATAACAGTTTTACTTTATACATATTTCCTTATTTGTATAGAAACTTAAAGTCGTTTGTTAAGATTTTAAGTTACGGGGAGATTGTTGGGAAATAATCTAAGTATGTCAAGCTGTTAGTTAGGATTTCTCAAACTGTTAGTAGCATTTCTGTGTAACTACAAAGTTCAAGCTACCAGTTCAATAAACTCGAGCTCCTAGTTCAAAGGTTCAAGCTGCTAGAGATAAGTTCAAGCTGCTCAACAGATAGATAACAGAAAGTGCTAAAATTCAGGAAGTGATAAAGATTTCAAGATTTAAAGATCTTCCAAGAATATCTACTACCAGAGAAATCACAGTTCGTCAAGGAAATAAATCAGAAGGCTATAAATAGAGATAGACTAGGTCTTTCTCATGTAATCGTGGTGCTCAAGTTTTTTTTTTATATTGTAATTGCATTCTGATAAAAGTTTCTAAAGCCTCTAAGGTTGAAAAACCCTGAGAAAAGTTTGTGTTCTTCGTCTAATCAAATAGACTAGAGGTGATTGTAATCAGAGTTTGGCAATATAAAGGTTTTGATATACAATGTGTTTATTTGATTATCTGTTCTTTATTGTTTTGAAAGTTTTCTTAAAACAATTAAGTGTTATTCCGCAAACTTCTTAATTGGACTTTGATTCAAAACAAGGTTATTGGTTTAACTCTGATTTATTAAAACCAGTTAATCATAGGTGATTTTGATCTTGACAGGTTTTCATGCAGCAGATTTGGAATCCTACTTCAGTGCGCTCAAAAACTAACCCTATCATAGTAATCCTCGTAAACCACATGATATTCGGGTTGATGAACCTTATGGGCAATTCTTCCGACACTGCTTTTTCTATAACGAACAACTCAGTAAGCATCCTACAGTGAGGGTAATTCACTCCCTGACCCATCACATGACATTCACATAGATTCTGCATGAATATACCCCAAAGACACAGTCGGGTATCCGGTCATGAGTGCGTGTACTAGTAGGATATCCTGAGATCTCACATAAGTAGTGTCTTTGTGCCGTGGAAGCACGTTAAAAATAACTAGTTTCCACATAACCTTAGCCAAGGGGCATAAATCTCCTCTATTAAAAGCAGCGTAAGTCCGGGCATCTCTAACACGGATTCCAAAAACCGTAGCTATCATATTGTCCCTCTGGTTAGTCAACTTATTGATTTTACGCATTCTACTCCCTGGGTATTAGTTAGTGTCCAGAATTCCCTAGGGCATGGTGCCTCAGTGTCAATAAGAAACTCATCATACAACTTATTCCTAAAGATTGACACTTCTTTATTTCCCACTAGCTCAAAATCATAATCGTCTGCTTTTTCTATTCTACGCATAGTGGCGAACCATTGTTGGATCAAACTAGTGTGAATATACGGTAGCTCCCACATAATAGCTCTAGCCCACCCCAAACGCTCAAATGACTCTATAATGTCAAAATCATCAAAATCGGCCTCTTTTAAGGTACACTCTATGAGAAACCTAGGTGGTTTGCCATTATTAGTGTTTGGGGGTATTTCAGGGAATTTCGCATTGAGAGGTTTCTCAAAGCGGACGTTTTGAGGGTTGTGGGTTCTCATTCTAGGTGTTTGGGTATTTGTGAAACGGTTACCGTTGGCGTGAAATTGGATTTACATCTACAATTCAAAAATGCAAAGACTAAGGATTATTACAATTGGGTTTCCTATATGAATGATGCATAATAATTAAACACCTTCGTGTTAAAAATCTAATCCTAAGTCTCACCAACAATGTGAGGCCAAACTAAACCTATCAAATGCATGAACTTCAATAAATAAATAGTGTAACCATTTTTTTTTTAAAATAACCGTTTAGACAAAAATTTTCAAAATATAGCATATATGGAAAAAGCCACGATTTTTATAAAAAGTTTTGTAAAAATATATTTATATTAATTAAATAAGTAAATATAAAATTATTATAACCCTTTTTTAATTAAAATAATGTAACTCCCAAAACTTTCATCCCATGCATGGATGATATAACTATAATACTAATCTAGAATGAAGCTAAGGGCGTTAGAAAGAGTATACCTTGCTAATCCTTGAGAATAACTAGCGTTGGATTCAAGATTTGACATAGAAAAGGCGATATTTTAGAGGTTTTAGGCTTAGAAATTCGAGAATCGCCGTTTCTGGAACTGACTTTTAGGGTTTGTGACAATTAGGGGGTAGGGTTATGTATTTAAAAGGTTTCAACCGCATTGGGGCGTAGGGCCAACGCAAGGTGCGCCCCCTGCGTCCGGGCCTCCGGATTTCTGACCTGGGGCGCGCACTTGTCTCTAAACCCGTTTCTTTAATTTTTAAAATTCTTATGGGTACTCTCCTCAACTTACGCTCGTAATATCGGGTTAAAATAATTCTGGTTTGCGTGCTTAAAATTCTAAATTCTGATGTGGGATCCAAATATTTAAATTAAAACCTTAATTTTAATTTAAACCTAAACA
Organism: Centrapalus pauciflorus; assembly: GCA_020465985.1. Taxonomy (NCBI): domain Eukaryota; kingdom Viridiplantae; phylum Streptophyta; class Magnoliopsida; order Asterales; family Asteraceae; genus Centrapalus; species Centrapalus pauciflorus. Next base: position 41,557 of record JAANYP010000991.1, read on the forward strand.
CAACTGAGTTCGGGAGGATGAATCCTCTCCAACTTAATTGGTTAGACACAATTACACATAAGCAAGTAAACACACTGAAAACAAATAAAATCCAATAATCAAAATACTCTGGGTTGCCTCCCAGAATGCGTTAAGTTTTACGTCTTCAACCAGACGTACTGCTCCTAAACTAATTAGTTAACTTTTGGATCTTGTAGTCTGATTACTTCAGAGACTAACATATTATTGGTGGCCCATTGAACATATAATTTAAGTCTATGTCCGTTAACTTTAAATGGTTCACCACATTTTGGGTCTTGGATTTCTACCGCACCATGTGGGTAGACATTAGTTACGATGTATGGACCTGTCCATTTACTTTTTAATTTACCAGGAAAAAGTCTAAGTCTCACATTAAAAAAACCCAACTTTATTTCCCTTAGTAAGTATTTTATTTTAAGCATCCTATCGTGGAAAACTTTTGTTTTCTCTTTGTAAATTCTTGCACTTTCATAGGCTTCTCTATGAATTTCTTCAAGTTCTTTTAATTGAAATTTCCTATCAACACCGGCATCATGTAAATTAAAATTTGTGTTTTTGATTGCCCATAGAGCTTGGTGTTCCAGTTCTAGAAGATGGCAAAGCTTACCAAAAACAAGTTAATATGGGGACATATCGATTGGTGTTTTAAATGCGGTTCTGTATGCACATAGAGCATCCTCTAACTTTTGCAACCAATCCTTACGATCAGGTCTTACAGTCTTTTCAAGGATTCTCTTGATCTCTCTATTAGAAATCTCGACTTGTCTGCTAGTTTAGGGATGATAAGGCATTGCTATTCTATAATTAACTCCATATTGCTTAAGGAGTTTGGCAAAATGCTAATTTTTGAAATGTGATCATCCATCACCGATGATAGCCCTTGGGATACCATGCCGTGAAAAGATATTTCTTTTAACAAATTTACACACAACCCGGTTATCATTAGTTCGTGTAGCTTCGGCTTCCACCCATTTGGAAATGTAATCTACTGCAACGAAGATATATTCATATCCCAATGATTTAGGGAAGGGTCCCATAAAATCAGTACCCCATACATCAAATATTTCAACGATTAATATTGGGGTCATGGGCATTTCATCCCTTTTTGCGATGCCGCCGGTTTGCTGGCATCTTGTGCATCCTTTTACAAATTCAAAGGCATCCTTAAATATTGTGGGCCAGAAAAACCCACACTGCAGTATCCGGTGACCAGTTTTCTTAGCATTGAAATGGCCACCGCATTCATCTGCATGGCAGTGTTTAAGAATATCTTCGTGTTCCGAATTAGGGACACAACGTCTTATGATTTGATTTGCTCCTATTTTAAACAAATCAGGCTCATCCCAAATGTATTGCCTTGCTTGAGCATAGAAGTATTTTCTCTGTTGTGAGTTCCAGTGCTCTGGCAATCTTCCTGATACGAAATAATTAACTAAATTCGCAAACCAGGGAATTTTAGATATTAATAATTTCTCAAGTCTTTGGACTAAGACAACACCAACTGTATAGTCACTTGCATCGCACATGATCTCAAAAGGTTGAGACCAATCTGGAGATTGCAGAATTGGTGCTTCAGTTAACTTTTATTTAAGCTTTTCAAATGCTTTCATACAAGCGTCATCAAAACTAAACTTGACATCTTTTGATAGAAGATTGCATAACGGCCTTGAGATTTGAATGAAGTCTTTACTGAATCGCCGATAAAAACCAGCATGGCCTAAGAATGATCTTATTCCTTTAACGTTGGTGGGGCGTGGACGTGAAGATATCAATTGAACTTTCTCTCTGTCTACCTCCATGCCTCTTTCGGACACAATGTGACCTAAGACTACCCCTTCTTTTACCATAAAGTGGCTTTTCTCCCAACTTAGCACTAAGTTGGTTTCAGTGCATCTATTTAGGACTTTCTCTAAATATCCTAGACAATCTTCTAATGTTTTATCAAATATGGAGAAATCGTCGATAAATATCTCAAGAGAACCACCCACCATATCCAAAAAGATAGCCATCATACAGCGCTCAAATGTGGCGGGTGCATTACATAGCCAAGAATGGAATCCTTCGGTAGGCAAAGGTGCCATATGGACAAGTAAATGTAGTTTTCTCTTGATCATCTGGATGGATTGGAATATGATTGTAACCATAATATCCATCGAGGAAATAGTAAAAGTTCTGTCCTGCTAATTTTTCCACTATTTAATCTATAAATGGTAATGGAAAATGATCTTTTGAAGTAGCAGCATTGAGTTTTCTGTAATCAATACAAACCTCCACCCATTTACAGGGCGAGTAATTATCTTTTCTCCTTCTTCAGAGTTAATTACTGTAATTCTTGATTTCTTGGGTACAGTTTGGGTTGGACTTACTCATTTGCTATCAGATATGGGATATATGATCCCAGCGTCCAACCATTTCAATACTTCCTTTTTAATTACTTCTCTTAAATTAGGATTCAATCTCCTTTATGTGCATCCCTTGCTGGTTTAGCTTCTGGATCAGTAATAATTCGGTGCATACACAAAGTGGGACTGATTCCTTTTAAATAAGCTATAGTCCACTTACTGCTTCTTTATATTTGACTAATACTTGCAGTAGAGCTTTTTCTTGCGTTTCAGTCAGATCTGATGAAATTATGACAGGAAAAGTGTCATTCTGACCTAGAAAAGCGTATTTTAAATAAGCTGGCAACTCCTTCAATTCTAGAATGGGTGTTTATTCTATTGAAGGCTTTGCTGACTGAGGCAAATCAGTAGGTAATTTTTCAGTCCTATGGGTCTATGGTGGTTGTTTCGATTCTAATGTGGATTCCATGACTACCTCTAACTTATAACACTCAGTAGAATTCATTTTAGCTAATTCATGCTCAGCAAAGAATAACTCAGTAGTATCTTTGGTGTTGATTAATGAACTATGCTGCTGTGCAAGTTCATCTACCATATCTGTAAGATAACACTCTGAATCAATTGCAGCGACATTTGAAGCATTAAAAACATTTAAACTCAATTTTCAATTACCAAAAGCAATATCCACTGCTCTCGTCCTACAATTAATTTGTGCATTAATTGTGGCTAAGAAAGGTCTGCCTAAGATAATAGCTGGTTGATTATCTCCTATTGAACTTTCGGTGTCCAATACTAGGAAATTAATTGGATAGTAAAAATTCTTCAACTTTTACTATTACATTAGATAGAATACCTCTTGGGCACTTGGTTCACCGATCTGCCAACTGTAAGATAATATCAGTTGTCTGTAACTGGCATAGATCATGTTTGTCAAACAAGTTTCCAGGTAAAATATTAACACTAGCTCCAAGATCAAGCAGTGCCTTTTCAATCTGCACATTCCCAATCGTCACTGGAATCAATGGTGATCCAGGATCTTTCAGCTTAGGAGGTCGACCTTATACTTTCTCTTTTGTGTGCAGAGATCTTTTAGAAATTTGGCATAAGAGGGAACTTGCTGAATAGCCTTGATCAAAGGAATATTGATCTTAACTAGATTGAACAAATCGCACAGATCCTCTGGTTGTGGGCCTCTTTTGCCATAAGGGGAAGATTTTGGATTTTCTAAAGCAGCAGGATAAGGAGGAGGAACTGAAGTGTCCTGATTCTTAACTGCCTCCCCAACTTTGGGAGTTGGGATATATGCTTTAATTGGTTCCTTGAATGAAACTTTCTTAGGAATCTCCTTTTTTGGATTCTCTTTCTTCTCATACACGACTTCAGTGTCGGTGTCTTTTCCTGCCTCTTGCTCTTTACGCATTTCGATCTTATTATCTACCTCTTTACCACTTCTCAATGTGGTTAGCTTAGATACTTCATTTACTTCGTTTATCTCATGTTTTTTTATCTTTATTATGATGAGCATGTGAAGGATTTGGAATAGTATTGCTAGGAAGCTTTCCCTCTTCTCGTCTAGTAAGCGACTCAGCTATCAGACCCATCTGGCGACTCAACATCTCCATGGTCTTAGTACTGATAGCTGACTGTTGCTTCATAAATTCTGCAAATTCCGAGAATTGCGAAGAAGTCATATCCGTTTCCACTTGGAATTGAGGTTGATCACGTTGATTTGGCTTATAATATCGCTCATCTTTAGCTGCAGAAGTAGAACCATATTGATATTCTCTTTATGGTGGTGTAGGTCCCAAAAGGTTTCCCAAGTGTATAGCTCTAAGCTGTAGAGGGGGGTGAATACAGCTATTTAAAACTTAACAATCTTTTTCTCAATGTTTGTGTATATTATTAACAAGTGTTAATTACAAACAAGCTTGAATGCGGAAAGGTTCAAGCTGAGATGACAGATACAACAGTTGATTAACTAATCTAAGACTCACTCAGACTAGGTACAATGAATACACTCACTTAGAAGCACTCACTGTTTTTACAAGACTCAGAAGGACAGCTTACACAAGAACAGCTTAGACACACTCGACTGTTTTATATAAGTAGACTTGCATGCATAGAATAACACACTTCAATGCACGTTCTGATTTCACACTCTTGATGTCTCTTTATCCTTAGAAGCTTCCTTTTATACTCAAAAGGAGAATCTCAGTGAAGCCTCTTCATTGGACAGAAGAGATAGTGGAGAGTCTTTCCAAAAGGACAAAACACCTTTCAGCACGTTCTGATAAAGTACCTTTGTCTTCACATGGAAGAATCTTTGTCTTTTCCTTTTTTGTCACTGTTGCATAAGGCTTTAACCAAAAGAGGAATGTCAACTTTGCATCTTTCTTCCTTTGCTAATGCCATTTTGATATAAGAAAAGGTCTGTCACCCTTTTCAAATATCTGTTTGTCTTCATGTAACAGAACAGCGTGGGCAGGCTGTGCAGTTTTGTTTTCCACTTTGTCTTCGACTTGTAAAGTAATCTTGTAGCCAAAAACAATACATGAGGACTTGGAAACATATTCCATAAAGTGTTTAACCTGTTCACAAAGAACAGGTTCTGTTCACAAAGAACAAAACACTTGAAAACTGCCCAACCTGCTCAAAAGAGTAGAGCAGCGTAGACAGTTTATGTGCAGCCTATTCAGCAGACAGAACAGCTTGGACAAACTGTCTTTGTTGCAACGAATGCAACATGGTAAACAACTTTGGGCTGATATTGCAAATCATTTTTAGGATTCAATAAGGCATATAACAGGCCTTAAATTCAACCTTCAAATGCATCAACAGGTTTGATTAAAAATCTCCCCCTCGGATGTACAGCAGGTTTGACTGAGGCCTTTTTGTGCCTAACAATCTCACCCTATTTGCAATAATCAGTCTAAGCTTATTTAATCAATAATCACTATAATTTTTACAATACATCTTTGCTGAAAAGGAATTACAACATTTAAGTAAAGTAAAAGATCAGTTTATATATACTGATTTTGATTACATAACAACACATGTTTTTACAAGAGTACAACTAATGTACTAATGTATATTACAACTGATGTAAATAAGCAAAGTTACAACATATGTAACAAAGTACAACTAATGTACAAAAAGTTCAACACTTTGGACTGTTGATTTTGGGAGCAGATAATGGCAAGCCTATCCAACAGATGGACAGCTTCCATTCTTCACCTACCGTGATGGTAGATGGACTTTACTCCAGTGGAGGTGGTCCTTCAAACATCTTTTCAAGCTCATCCCTTGTTTCCACTAGATCTTAAATTTCAATTCTGAGAATCATAAACTTGGGATCTTGAAGTTCTCCTCTCTCATAGCAGCCTCTGAGCTGATCCCAGATGGCTGCTATCCACTTGCTTGACTGCCTGAATGAAGCTGCAAGTCTGAAGGCTGCAAGCTGTCTCAGATCCACCTTGTATAGATCTGATGCTCTCTGAAAGCATTTCTTCTGTGTTAAGGGATCTACAAAAAATGCCCCAACTCAGGTTCTTCAATTATCTTGCCTTCTTCAAACTCTACTCCACTAGGCAGGTTGTAGTCAATTCCTTTCATCTCAACAGCATAGTCACCCTGTTCAATTAAGATGAGGAGTTGTTCAAGCTCAGTATCCTTCCTTGTCCTCCTGGCCTTTATTTTGGGGTATGTCACAGAGACACCCTCACTGACTTCTTTTGAGATCAGGCCAAGATCCCGCACTCTCTCCATCAACTTCTTAATATATGCCCTGATAGTCTTAGCCGTTTCTGACTTAGACTGACTCAGGGCAACTGCCAGCTCAACCCATTCCCTGTACCCCATCTGTGCAACATCAGTGTAGTCATAAGTTTCCAGTTCTGGGCCTGTTGCACCCATTCTGGTTATCTACAATTTCCACTGTTTGCCTTTTCTTGATGTGGGGACTGCTTTGACAATTGCTTCCTTGGCAAGCCTTCTATCAGCAACATCCTGAAACTTTTTCCTTGCCAAGTTGTCAAAATGGAACTGGGCCCTTGTAGAGGATGCTTGTTTTGGTTTTGTCACAGAGACCAGAGCACCCTTAACTTGTTCACCTTCCTTTTCACCCGTTGATTTCTTAGCAGCTTCCATCAGTTTCTTCTCCACATCCAAAGAAGGCATTTTAATTTTGCTTGCTTCTTGGAGTGCAAAAGATTTGGCAGCTTTGGCAGAGGCTTCTTCTTTTTTTAGTGCTTCCAGGGCTTGAACCTGTTCATTTCTGAACTCATAGTATTTATCCATGGGAAGACCCATTTCCTTTGCCTTGGCTTTGTGAAACTTTAACTCTGCTGCATTCTGCTGTTCAGGATCAGATGCTGCTTTTTCTTTTCCTTTAGCTGTTGTAGTGATAACAGCCTCAGGAGTATCTTCCTCTTCTTCTTCTTCTTCCTCTAAAATGAGATGCCTCCTTTTGCTGCTTGGCCTGGCCTCAGAAATGAATTCCTCCCCCTTAGACTGAGCAGGGTTTGGAGATTCAGCCTGAGTAGGCTGAGCAGCTTGAGAGGCACCTTCCATTGTACCTGTTGCAGATGTTCCTGCTGGTTGACCACTAGGTAATGATTTCTCCTTAGGAAAAGAAGTTTTCTCCCCCTTAGACTTTGTCTTCGAGGCAAATGACTTCTCCCCCTTTGAAGGAGATGGACCAGCACCTTCAACACCTGGTCTGCCTGAAGACACGAAGTCAGTAGCCTTGCCAGTAGTTTTGGCAGCAGGCTTGGGACCAACCAGGCTATGCACTAAGAAAGCCAGGTTGGCCTTCACCTCTGCAAGTTGGGAAAGACAGTTTTGAAGAGAGGATGATTGGGTTTCAGCAAGGGAGGTCAGATTAATAATGTTTTCCCTATCAGAGGCTGTGAACAACAAAGTTTGGAGCTGTGCAAGATGTGACTCAAGAGAGTCCTGCACATCAGCAAGGTTTGATGACACAGAATTTGATAGAGAGCCTATTAAGGTGTTTAAGTTGGCCAAAGTGGTAGGAAGTGTAGAATTGCAAGTGGTGAGTAGAGATGACAGCTGGTTGGAGATGGCTGTCATAGAGGACACAGAGTCTTGTTGGAGTGAAAGAATGGAGGAGAGGGAGGTGGAGACATTTTGCAGCTGTGCAGTGAGTGCAAGCAGCTGTGAGGAGTTGTCAGTTTGTGGAGTGGCTGGGAAGGAATCCTTGAACATATCAAAGAATCCCTTAAGCTGTTCAGACATAGAGTCTGAAATGAGAGAGGGTAGAGAAGACATGGAGGTTTCTAAAGAACCAACTTTGTTGGTCAGCAAAGAGAGCTGATACTTCAAAGGCAGGTCTTTAGGGGATGGAGGTGTATGGGTGGATTGTTTGGAGTAGGTAGATGGACATGAAGAGGATGAGGCAGGTGTATGGGGATGTGATGTAGAGGGAGAGGGTATTTTGGAGAGAAGCTCCATAGCCTGGGCAAAAGTAATGTGGCCCAGCTTGGAGGGGTCGATGGGTCCTTCAGCAGTGGCTATAACTGCATCACCAGGAGAGGGGGTAGAGAATGGTAGCCTTTCAGACACTGCTTGTTTTGCAGTACCTTCATTAAGGCCAGTGGTGGTTCCCTCTGCAGTACCTTGGTGTAAAAGTACCTCATCATGGGGAGATGGAATTTGCATTTCAACATCAGCAGTGGTGAAACCTGCTGATGAAGTTTGCATAAAGGGATTAGCCTCACCAAAGGGATGTTCTGTTTCCTGAGGTTCATCAGTGAGAGTAATGGGTCCTTCAGCAGCTGTTTGGTGTAGAACAGCTGCATCATGAGGAGCAGAAGTTTGAGGCTGATCTGCTGGTTGGTCTAAGCCAGCAGGGTGGAGACCTCGTGCAGACTACGGGTGTAGAGAAGTATGAGATGGGGACAGTGTGGACTCAGTATGGAGTGGAGAGAACTCCTGTCTTTCAATATTCTCAGCCTGTTGGGAGGCTGGAATAGTGGATGTGGCTATCTCCATTTGTACAACTGGCTCCTGTTGGGAGGAACCAGAGGGCCGAGGCAGACTTGGGGTTGACACAGGGTGGAGTGAAGCAGGCTCCAATTATGCTGATTCTTCTCCCAAAATAGGAGAGAAAGCAGAGGTTGCTTCTTTTTCAACTGAACCCTGTTGAGAGGGAACAGAGGGGCTAGTTTGGGCTGTTGGTTTCTTTTTGCGTTGGTATAAAATGTGAGATGAGGTGGAGGATTTTGGAGAGGAGATGAGAGGTTCAGACTGGACAGGTTTGGAGACTGGGTCAGAAATAGGTGGGTTGACCTATTTCATAGTCTCAGGTGCCACAAAGGCTTCAGGTTCAACGAATGAACCAGGGTGAGGAGCCTGCTCCCCCTCAGCCACAGAGGCTAAGGTGCAGACTCAGACTGAGCTGTTTTGGCCTTCTTGTGGACAGGCCCAGCTTCAGTGGTTTCCACGGTCCTTTTAACAAGCTTGGCCCTGGCTTTGGATTTTCTTCTGGGAGCAGCTTCTGGATCCACCCTCACATCAGAGGGTCCTTCCACCAATCCTAACAACCTCCTCATTGGTGTTGACAGAGGAGGCTCATATGAGAGAACAAAAGTATAGAAAACTCTATTCCCTATGACAGGGAATGCAACAGTATGAAGTAAAGGCTGAGGGTTATACAAATGCTCACCACAAACATGCTTGAAGATGAGGCTCAGAAACCTGGGATATCGAACAGAAGCTAGTCGTGTCTCCTGCTGCACCAGGTTCCTCAAATTCATGAAAATTCACTTAGCCATGTCTATTGTAGTTCCATCCACAAGCTGCAGAACTACCGGAACTTCATCACGACTCAGTTGGTCAAAGGAACTAACTTTGCTGCTGAAGCACATTACCACAGAGGCAAACAAGAAGCTGTAAGTAGGAGACAAATCCTTTCTGAACAGCGTTGCTCCAACCTTTGGTTATGCTACACCACAGAAGTACAACAGATTCTTCATCTGTTCATCTTCAGGCTGTAGTTGATCATATTTTTCAACCACAGGGAGTCGAAGAACTTCCCTGAGCAGACGAGTGTTGATCTCAATGGTTTGAGTCCCATTGAGTATGGTGCCCTTGATGACTTTGGTATCTGGGTTGTAGGCACAGGTGTACCAGAACTCATACACCACATCCTGGTACAGGACACCAGGAGTTGCAGTCATGGCGTAGTTCAATGGATGAACTTTCAAAAACTCCACCATTTGGTCATAGCCATTCCCCACATAGTTTTTGGGGATTGTGAGGTTGGCAATGTAGTTAGTGGGTTTCAGCGTTAGCGTTGTGGTGACTGATGAGTGTTTCTGTACATCATCACCAACAAATACTGGTAGAAAGGGGTTGTTTCTGTGAGCCATTTGGGAAGTAGTGAGAGTGGCAGAAGCACAAGACACTTAGTCGATTTTTAGGGTTCTTAGGAGGTTTATGGAAGTAATGAGGAAGACGAAGATGAAACAGTAGGGGGTATTTATAGGATTTGAATGTGAGTGGGTATGAGAGAGAAACATTTGGGCGGTTGATTTGAAAAGGTCGTTAACGGGAAACGGAACGGTTGTCCATGTCAGACCGTTTGTCAGACCACTTGAGCCCTTTTTAATCACTAACACACGTAACCCACATTATTCGCAGTAATTAAGTTAAATAAACAAAAATTAAGTAACTTAATTGTGAAGAAAGGTAATTAAACTGATAGTCCAAGCTGATGGTCAAACCTGTGATGAGCAGGGTCATCACAAACTGTTCACTCTTCAAGCTGCTCCTTCAACCTGTTCAGCTATGTAAGAACAAGTTGTGTTCAATAGCTGATCAGGTTACAAGACAATGCCTTGTATGACAGACAGAGAGAGTGAGCAGGGTGGAGGTTTGATCATCAGATCAGGCTTGACAGATAAGCTGTTATTTGTCAAACCTGTTATATGCTCAAGCTGTTCAAGTTTTGCAGAAAACGGCTAAGTATAGAACATGCATAGCCTGTTCTGTCTAAGCTGTTCTGAAAGAACTTGAGCAGTGTGAGACATATAAAGTCTTAGACTTTAAGGACACTTAGTCACTTTTGTTTAACATGCCCAGCTTGCTGACAAGGTAATTAAACCTGTTTTCATCAAGAGGTTTGGTGAAAATGTCTGCAAGCTGTTCATTAGTGGAAATAAAACTTACCTCCACATTACCTTTCTGAATGTGATCTCTGATAAAGTGATGTCTGACTTCGATATGCTTTGTTCTGGAGTGAAACACTGGATTGTTGGAAATAGCTATGGCACTTGTATTGTCACACATAATAGGAGTTTTCCTAAGTACAAGTCCATAGTCTTCAAGCTGATGCTGCATCCACAGAATCTGCCCACGGCAGCTTCCAGCAGCAATGTACTCAGCTTCAGCAGTAGAAGTAGAAACTGAGTTCTGCTTCTTGCTACACCAACTTATCAACTTACCACAAAGGAGTTGACATCCACCTGTTGTGCTTTTCCTGTCTAGCCTGCACCCTGCAAAATCAGAATCTGAATAACCTGTTAGTTCAAGGCTTGAGTCTTTGGGATACCAAAGACCCAAACCTGGTGTACCCTTAAGGTATCTGAAGATTCTTTTCACAGCAGCTAGATGTGATTGCTTTGGATCAGCTTGGAACCTAGCACATAAACAGGCAGCAAACATAATATCAGGTCTACAAGCATTTAAGTACAGTAAGCTCCCAATCATGCCTCTGTAAGCTGTTACTGAAACAGCTTTGCCACTAGCATCTGCATCCAATTTTACATTGGTTGCCATTGGGGTTTTAATAGGAGAACTTTGATCAAATTTAAACTTTTTCAATAGATCTAAAGTATACTTTTGATTTATAAAAATTCCAGTTGAGGTTTGTTTAACCTGTAATCCTAAAAAGAAAGTAAGTTCTCCCATCATACTCATTTTATACTTGGATTTCATGAGTAATGAAAAATTCTTGCATAATTGTTCATTAGTAGAACCAAATATTATGTCATCCACATAGATTTGAACAAGCATAATATCAGACTTCACTTTCTTTATGAACAGTGTGGTATCCACTTTACCTCTGAAATACCCATTGCTCATAAGGAAATCAGTAAGAGTGTCATACCAGGCTCTAGGGGCTTGTTTTAGACCATAGAGAGCTTTGTCCAACTTATAGACAAAACCTGGATGATGTTCTTTTCAAAACCTGGAGGCTGTTTGACATAAACATCCTCTTGCAGCTTTCCATTTAAAAATGAACTCTTCACATCCATTTGAAATACCTTCATGCTCTTATGAGTAGCGTAGGCTAGAAACAAACGAATTGCCTCTAGTCTGGCCACAGGAGCAAATGTTTCATCGTAGTCAATGCCTTCCTCCTGTCTATAGCCCTGAGCAACAAGTCTTGCCTTATTTCTAATGACATGACCTTGCTCATCCATCTTGTTCCTGTAAACCCATTTGGTGCCAATTATAGTTTTACCTTTAGGAGCAGGGACCAGCTTCCATACCTTATTTCTCTCAAACTGATTGAGTTCTTCTTGCATGGCAGTGATCCAATTGGCATCTTTAACTGCTTCATCCACTTTCTTTGGCTTCATGAGAGACACAAAACTAGAGAACATACAAAAGTTCCCTAAGCTGTCCCATCTCGTTTGTACCCCTTTGTTGATGTCACAAATTATTTGATCATTGGGGTGACATCTGATCCACTTAGGATCATTCTTCAATGAGGATTCTCCTGAGTTGTTAGCATCTTCAGCAGGTCCTGTTGAACAGCTCTCAAGATTTTCAGACACACTGTTGTCTTGAGCCTGTTCACTTGTTGAACATGACTGACCACTGTTGAACATATCAGCAGAGGATCCAGGAAAATCAGCATTGATTGGTTCAGGACATGTAGTTGTAATTAAGTCAGTACACTTATTCACACAGGGTGTATCAACATAATCATCATCATGTCCATCATGGTTTGCAAGTTCCACTCTGGATGTAGTGGAACCTTTTGAGTCCTCTTCACTGTTGGAATGCATGAGATCATCAAAGTTGAGTTCTCCTGAAACTAATTCAGGAACAGCTTTGGTGGAGGCATTCCTGGACTCTTCAAAGGTGACATTGATAGATTCATCTATCACCTTTCTTTTGTTGTTGTATACTCTGTAGGCTTTGGAGATAGCAGAGTATCCAACAAACACACCTTCATCAGCTTTTGGTTCAAACTTTGCCAGTTGGTCCCTTTGATTCAGAATGAAGCAGGGACATCCAAACACATGGAAGTAGCTAATATTTGGCCTCCTCCCTTTGAGCAGTTCATAGAGAGTTTTGTTGAACCTTTTCACCACTAAGGATCTGCTTTGGGTGAAGCAAGCAGTGTTGACAGCTTCAGCCCAGAATGATGAAGGTAAACCAGATGCACACAACATGGTTCTAGCAGCTTCAATAAGGGTTCTATTTCTTCTTTCAGCAACACCATTTTGTTGTGGAGTTCTTACTGCTGAAAAGTTTTGAGAGATCCCTTTTTCTTCACAGAAGTCTTCAAGAGTATAGTTTTTGAACTCAGTACCATGATCACTTCTAAGCTGCTTCACTTGAGCAGAGTTCAACATTTCCATCTTTTTGACAAATCCATTGATCTCTCTAGCAGCCTCTCCTTTGCTCTTCAAGAAGATTACCCATGTAAACCTAGAGAACTCATCAACCATTACTAGAGTGTATCTTCTTCCTCCAAGACTTGGGACATTGACAGGTCCAAACAAGTCCATGTGGATTAAGAAGAGAGGAGTATCAATAGAAAAATTATGCTTGGATTTAAAAGATGATTTCCTTTGCTTGCCTTTCTCACAAGCTGTGCAGAGTTTATCCTTAACAAAAGTCATGGAAGGCAAACCTTTTATGCCATAACCAGTTTAGATCTGCATTTGTTCTTGTGAGAAAACAGGTTTCAGTTGTGGGATCAGCAGATTGCATATCCACGACATATACACCTTTCTTACGTTGAGCACACATCACAACTTTGCCTTGGGGATCCAATATGTAACCCAGGTGCTCTTCAAAGTTAACTTTGTAGCCAGCATCACATAGTTGACTTATGCTTACAAGGTTGTGTTTCAGCCCAACCACATAGGCTACTCTTTTGAACACTGCAGCACCAGCTTTAAGAGTGCCATATCCCTCAGTGGATCCCTGTACATTGTCACCAAAAGTGACTTTTGGCCCATTTTCAGGCCTTAGATCATTCAGCAGGTCCTTGCAACCTGTCATGTGCCCTGAGCAGCCACTGTCCAAGTACCAAACCTGGGATGGTTGTTTATCCTGCAGAATGTCATAGGAAAATATTAGTTACATTTAGGGGAACTCATCATAGAGATGAGTTCTCCTACTTCATCAACATGTGTTGATGGGCTAGAGATATCCACATTAATATTTCCTATTTGAATGATATCAATTTGGATACCACTCTCATTGACTAAGTTACTTCCAACACTGCTTGTTTTAGCAATGATGGAACTAGCAGAGTCAACAGGCCTCATGTCCTCAGTTTCAGGACAGTCATTGGCTATGTGTGTCTTCTTTCCACATTAATAGCATTTTCTCTTTTTGGCCTTTTTGGAAGAAGAGCTTTCAGAAACACATTCTGAATTATTTTTGTTGATTTTATCAGCAGGTTTAGCAAACTTATTACTATTTTCGATGAATCAACAGCTTGGGTGGATGGCACAATAGCAATAGCTTTGCCTGTTTCTTCTTTCCTCTTTTTGGGAGGACAGATGTCAAAAACAGGGAGCTTGATTGGCTTTTGTCCTTCCACATGTTTGGGAAACTTATTCCCACATTTCTCAGGCTGAGCAATGGCTTTTCCTTTGCCCTTACTAAGATGTGATTGACGCTGCCTATCAGCATAATCACTGTTTCTGGTTTTGAAAGACTTATTTTCATTTATAACCAGTTTTCCACTATGATTTGAAAACTTATTTGAAACCACAGCAGATTTACTTTCAACATGAGACTTACCCTTGTTAAAAGTAGGCTGCTTACCTTTTGAAAACTTATTTTCAAAATGTTTAGCATCAAAAGGGTTAACATGTCTCTTGCCATCAGCTTTGGACCCAGAGCCTGTTTTGTCAAGAGGTTTAGTGTCCACCGCTGCAGTTTGAGCATATTTTCTTTTCTTTTTCTTGAGTGAATCAGCATAGCACTTAGCAGGCTGATTTGATGGAGAACACATTCCATCATCAGCTTCAGGGCCTTTTTCACACAAGCTGTCAGTGTTTTGAGGCCTGACAAACCTGTTTGTTGAAACCAGCTTTCCATTAACTTTCTGGATGAAAGTACTGGGAAGCTCACCAAGAGTGGATAAGTCATCTTTCAGATTATTGATTTCAACAATAGAAGCTGTTGTGTCAAGATCCCCTCCAAGATAGACTTGGATTTGTGCAGGGATCTGCTGACTTATGCAATGGCTAACTTTTTGTGCTGATTGGCACCAAGAGTCAAATATCCTTTGAAGCTTTGCATGTTTTACATCTGTTTCTCTCTTTTCTTCTAGTAAAATAGAGTTGATGTGTTTTAGTTCATCAAGCTCAGCTTCCAACTTATGGAAACTGTCTAGTTTACTGGATTTAATTTCAAGATCAGTTTTAAGCTTAGAGATTTCAGATATTAAATCATTATGCTTCTCAACAGCAGCTTTTAGGTCAACCAACATATATTCAAACATTTTTACTTTTTCATTTGAACTGTAAGCCATAAAATTTTGTACTTTGTACATCATCGTAGGGTTCCAGTTCTCCAAGCTGCTGAAGGCTTCAGCTTCAGCCAAGTCCTGTTTGAAGTTGCTAGTTGATGGGACATCAGTATTGGCCATCAGACAATTGTTGTCTTCTTCATCTGAGGATGAATCAGACTCCTCCCAGTCACATGTCTCTGCCATCAGTCCCTTTCTTGTTGGTAGCCACTGAGTTTTCCAACTTTTTCAGCTTTGCCATGGCCATAAGGTACTTAACCCTATAGCCATCGTCCCTGTTAGTCTTGTATGGTTTGGAAGACTGTCCAACAGCTTTTGACACACAGTCAGCAGCTATATGGCCAGCTTTGCCACATTTGAAGCACTCAGCTTTAGATTTATCAAATGCCTTCTTCTTGGCAGCATTTGAGTTTCCCTGCAGCATATTTCTTCCAAACCTCTTCTTGTTGAACCTTTTGACGAGCATGGCTATCATTTGCTCATCATCAAGCTCAACGAGATCTGCACTGTCTTCCTTATCAGACATTTCCTCTCTTTTTATCATCAGCCTGTTGATCAGATTGTGTGAACACATCACACTCCTGTCCAACAGGTTGTCTCACGCTGGCCACTAAGGCAGCACCTCTCTTGGACATTTCCAAGGCATTTCTCTTCTGCTGCCTTGACTGTTCATCATTTAGTAAGGATCCATATAAGTTTACCAGATCCATACCTTTGATAGTACCTGAGTTTCTCAAGATGGTGGAAAAGTAGTTCCATTCTTCAGGTAGAATGTCCAAGAACTTGTTCACTAGGGTTAGGCTGTCCTTAGTGATCCCAACAGCTTTGAGATCATTAACAAGAGCAGTAAACCTGGTGTAGGATTCTGTGAGAGTCTCCTTTGGTTTTGCAAAGAAGAGTTCATACTGTCTAACAAGATTATTAATTTCTGTTGTCCAGTGTGATTGTGGGTCCATCATAGACGGTACACAAAGTATCCCACATCTCTTTTGCAGTCTTCATCTTCTCAACCTGTTTGAACACATCATCAGGCAGAGAGATAACCAGGTTATTCCTGGCTTTTGCATCCAGAGCAACCAGTCTTTTGTCTTCATCAGACCATTGAGCTTTGGCCTTCTCAAAGGTTTTGATTTCAGCGGCTGCTCCTTCAACAGTAGGAGTTATGGTAGTAACAGAAGTTGGCACATAGGGACCTTCCATTACTATCTCTGGTAATTGTACATCCAGATTCTCTAAATAGAGCATCATTCTGCACTTCCAGCCAGAGAAGTTCTGATGATTGAACTTTGGGGGTTTGGCCATTGACCCATTGTCATAGTAAGAGGAACTTGCAGAACTGTTGTCCATGGAAACGTAGGGAGGATGAGAGATCTTAGAGATGACACACACTCTAATACTGCTCTGATACCAGTTGTAGGTCCAAAAAGGTTTCCCAAGTGTATAGCTCTAAGCTGTAGAGGGGGGTGAATACAGCTATTTAAAACTTAACAATCTTTTTCTTAATGTTTGTGTATATTATTAACAAGTGTTAATTACAAACAAGCTTGAATGCGGAAAGGTTCAAGCTGAAATGACAGATACAACAGTTGATTAACTAATCTAAGACTCACTCAGACTATGTACAATGAATACACTCACTTAGAAGCACTCACTGTTTTTACAAGACTTAGAAGGACAACTTACATAAGAACAGCTTACACACACTCGACTGTTTTATATAAGCAGACTTGCATGCATGGAATAACACACTTCAATGCACGTTCTGATTTCACACTCTTGATGTCTCTTTATCCTTAGAAGCTTCCCTTTATACTCAAAAGGAGAATCTCAGTGAAGCTTCTTCATTGGACAGAAGAGATAGTGGAGAGTCTTTCCAAAAGGACAAAACACCTTTCTGCACGTTCTAATAAAGTACCTTTGTCTTCACATGGCAGAATCTTTGTCTTTTCCTTTTTGTCACTGTTGCATAAGGCTTTAACCAAAAGAGGAATGTCAACTTTGCATCTTTCTTCTTTTGCTAATGCCATTTTGATATAAGAAAAGGTCTGTCACCCTTTTCAAATATCTGTTTGTTTTCATGTAACAGAACAACGTGGGTAGGCTGTGCAGTTCTGTTTTCCACTTTGTCTTCGACTTGTAAACTGATCTTGTAGCAAAAAACAATACATGAGGACTTGGAAACATATTTCATAAAGTGTTTAACCTATTCACAAAGAACAGGTTCTGTTCACAAAGAACAGAACACTTGAAAACTGTCCAAGCTGCTCAAAAGAGTAGAGCAGCGTAGACAGTTTATGCCCAGCCTGTTCAGCAGACAGAACAGCTTGGACAAACTGTCTTTATTGCAACGAATGCAAAATGGTAAACAGTTTTGGGCTGATATTGCAAATCATTTTCAGGATTCAATAAGGCATATAACAGGCCTTAAATTAAACCTTTAAATGCATCAACAGGTTTGATTAAAAATCTCCCCCTCAGATGTACAACAGGTTTGACTGAGGCCTTTTTGTGCCTAACAGGTGGTTCATACCTAGGTTTAGATTGATGATCAGATGGCTGATCATTCTTCCATCGGAAGTTAGGATGATTCTTCCACCCCGGATTGTAAGTCTCTGAGAATGGATTATCCCTTTACCAATGAGCTTTAAAACCGTAAACTTCATTAGCAAATTCCTCAGTGGATTGCACTTGAGGATATGCTTCGGAATGATGCAATGGATCACCGCATGTGACACAGTTAATTGATGCATTAAAGTTTGAAAGACCCTTTGTCAATTGATCCATTTTCTTACCCAATTTCGGAATTTCACTCTTAACCTCACGTTTTCAGGCATTATCTATGCCCATAACTTGTACTCCTATGCTGTTTTCAGAACCAGCTTGAACCTTGAGACCTTTACTGAGTTGATTTAACAACTCCCAAGCCTCGTCGTCTTCTTTTGCTAAAAATGTGCCTCTTGTGAAAGCAATGATCATATTATGACTCTCTTGACTCACACCATCAAAAAATGTTATAATAAGCATCCATTTGGGTACTTCGTGGTGTGGACATGCTCTTAATAGCTCATTCATATGATCAAAAGCTTCGTAGAATTGTTCACCAGATTTTTGTTTAAATCCGGTAATTTCCTTTCTATTCTCGGTTGTTTTACTGATGGGATAATATTCATTAAGAAATTCTCTCTTCATTTGATCCCATGTCATAATGCTATTGGTTGGTAATGATACGAACCAATTTTTCAGTTTCTCCTTCAACGAGAAAGGCAATAATCGAAGTTTTAAACGGTCAGTGGTTATACGTCGAACATGGTTAACCTTACAAATAGCTGTGAAGTCAACTAGATATTCGTAGGGTTCCTCACTTGGCATCCCTCGGAAGATCGGAAGAATTTGAAATAATTGAGGACGAACTTCGGGTTCGTTCTCATTTTCAGGATAACGGATCGGAGACGGGTCGGGCACAATCACCAGGGCGGTAATGTGACTCAACCGTACATCTTGCTTGCTCACCCATCCTAGCAGCTATATGCTCAGGTTCTTCTTGTTCACGATTTTGCGGCGAAATCAGAGGACCTTCTAAAGTTGGGATTTCTAAATTGGGACTTTCTTCCTCTTGTTCGTTTGAATTCTCCGTTATTAATTATTGTTGTTTTTGAATCCTGACAGTCTTTCGGTTAGATTTAGCTACTTTTCGATTTCGGGTTCGAGTTGTAGCGGCAATCCTCTAGCCAATCGACGTGTGTGCATACACTATTAAAATACTTTAATTAAATACTTTAAATAAACTAATTATATTTTTTGTGGTAAAGTAGAGGACTACAATTACCTTTCTGAATTTTTAATTTTTATGTGATTTTTAATAATAGGAAATTAAAAGACTAATAATAATCGAAAATAAAGTACTCAAACTTAAAACTAAGGCCAAAAACTAACTTCTAGCCCTAACTAGCGTTACCACTCCCTGGCAACGGTGCCAAAATCTGACGGGCCGTCGTTGTGACCCGCAGAAATAATTCTTATATCTACTATATAGCTCAGAGAAGTAAGGGTCGAATCCACTAGGGTTATTCAGCTAGCTTTGTAAGTTTATTGAAAGCACTTAAATTGTGAATCGAGTGAATTGGAAGAATTGTTTGGATTAATGACTTATAACTAATATGTGACTAAAATTAATAGCAAATAACTAACGCAGTAAATCAACAATCAAATAAAAGATAACCGTTCACGGAATCACCACGACATAAGAATTATTCACTCGAATTTCATGCAATAATCTCATAGACATAATTACTAGGGCGGTTAAATTAATCATACACGTTTTAACCAATAACTCTCGGCATAGCGCATGCAATATTCAATACTTATCTTAATCCCAAAACTAATGGACTCGACACAAATAATAATACCACTATTAACTATCTTGCTTTTACCAATTAAAACATACAATTATAATCATAAACGAATGCTTATCATTTGAATACACATAGAGTATTTAAATCAAATAAAATACATCAAAACATATAGATATTCAAGTAAAGTAAACTTAGCCGTAGATCCTCCGCAAACGGCTAAGGTGTTTAGCCGCTCATCATATGCTCTTCAATGGTGTTGATCGGAAACATATTGTAAGCTTGCGAACCACCGTCTTCGTACTTGTATTGTGAATCCACTCCGGCAGGGCTTCGCCAATCTCTTTGATAATTTCGGGACTCCTCCAAATGGCTGCCATCGACCTCTATTTATAGAGGATGCGGATTTAGGGTTTCTGAGGCTGAAAAATGCATTTTTGTGCCGACCCAGCGTAGGGAAGGCGTAGGCCTGTGCCTGGGGTACGGCCAGGGCTATGCTGGGCTGTGCTGGAAGTGCTCTGGATCTCTAAAACTTTCTGTTTTGCAGCGCAACCACCTCCGGCTTGGTTCGCGCTCAATTTTCTCGAGCTGCTTCTATTTCACCTCTTGACCCTGAAACATAAATTTGGTGTTATAATATGGAAGTTACGAAGTATCGATGCTTAAAATGAACATAAAATGACTCCGAAACACATAAAATTATAGCCTTATCAAACACTTCCTACTACTCATTTGCATTATTTTATTTAATCGAAGTAAGTAAAAACTAATGTATTACTTCTTTTATTTATGTAATTATAAGTCTTGCATAATATATAATCACCAACAACAACAAGTTTTATTAAAAGCTAAGTTTATGAACAACTTGTTTTTGTGTTAAAGTTTATTTATTCAAATGTGTTTATAAATAGATAAACACATAATGTAGGAATAAATGTTATGAAAAAAAGGTATATAAATGTGCTTCATAACCTTTTATACTTGTGGTATTTGAATAAACAACAAAAATCACAAATTGTTGCAAGTTTGTGAAATTCAGATTTTTCGGCAGAAACATTACATGAACTTTGAAAAATCATAACTAATTCAAAACATAACAAAATGAGTTGATTCTTGTTCTAGAATTTAGATCTATGTCTTTACTAAAGATCTGTAAGTTTTTATAATTTAACTCAGAGTTTTGAACCCCCAAATACTATTTTGGAACCGAAAAGTCTAACAGTTCAGTTATGGCCAACATAGGGGTTTTAACGAACCTTATTCCTAACCTAAACACCTTGAAAGATGACTGTTTTTATCTTGAAAAGTTCCTTGTCTATAGTAGTTTTATGATTATAAATATTAAAGTCCAAATCGTTTTGGAGCTTGGGTAAAAACAGCCACAAATTTGGCCGAAAAACTTCGATAAAACCTGAAAAATCCTTGTAAATTAACTTGAACTTTTTAAATGGGTTTTTGTATATGGACTTGTTATGTTGGGTGATTTAAAAACTTAAAAACTATCATGCATACAAATTATCATTTATAGACATTATTAAGTCCCTCATATCATTTAGGACTCGGTTAAGTCTGTTCAAGCTTCATTTCAAGTCAACGACACGATCTTCAATTTAGGCTCACTTTTACGGTGAGTTTTCATAGCCCCTATTTTTAATTGTTCGTATTACTTTGGGGTGAGAATACATGCTCAATTTTTTATTTTATATGAACACAAGTACTTGAATCATTTTATGTATTACATAAGGTTACATTTCACCACCGCCCTCAATCATGAACCGTTAATTACTTCGTAAACATGAATATTATGAATAGATCTATTTGGGTTGACGCCCCCATCCGGGTTGGTCGCGCCAATTGTAAACGGATGCATAATTATTTGACATTTCTATTTATTATGGTGTTGGACACCACATAGGGCACTCAAAAGTTAAGTTTCAGGGTCATGAGGCTTATGGTAATACTTAAATTATATGATTCGATTTTGTTTACAACTCACTGAAATCTTGTGTTTTCCATACGTTATCTATTTTATCGTGTAAACCTATGAGCTCACCAAACACAACTGTTCCATTTTCTTTCTTTGTTCTTCAATATTCAAGAAAGTTTTGGTGCAACTAGTTCAAGAACACTTCCTTCTACTCATTTGCATTCTTATTTTTCATCAAAGTAAGTAAAAACTACTCTATTACTTCTTTTATATATGTAATTCTAAGTCTTGAATAATATATAATAACCAGCAACAACAAGTTTCATTAAAAGCTAAGTTTATGAACAACTAGTTTTTGTTTTAAAGTTTGTTTCTTCAAATGTGTTTATAAATACATAAACACATAATGTAGGCATAAATATTATGAAAACAAGGTATATAAATGTGTTTCATAACCTTTTTTGCATGTGGTTTTTAAATAAACAACAAGAATCACAAGTTGTTGCAAGGTTGTGAAATTCGGATTTTTTGGTAGAAAACATTACATCAACTTTGAAAAATCATAACTAATTCAAAACTTAAAGAAATGAGTTGATTCTTGTTCCAAAATTTATATCTATGTCTTAACTAAAGATCCGGAAGTTTTTATAATTTAACTCGGATTTTTGAACCCCCCAAATACTATTTGGGAACCGAAAAGTCTAACAGCTCAGTTATGGACAACATAGGGTTTTTAACGAACCTTTTCCCTAACCAAAACGCCTAAAAAAATGACCGTTTTTATCTTGAAAAATTCCTTGTATATAGTCTTTTTATGATTATAAATATAAAAGTCAAAATTGTTTTGGAGCTTGGGTAAAAACAGCACAAACTAGGCCGAAAAACTTCGATAAAACCTGGAAAATCCTTATAAATAAACTTGAATTTTTTAAATGGGTTTTTGTATATGGACTTACTATGTTGGGTGATTTAAAAACATAAAAACTATCATGCATACACATTATCATTTATAGACATTATTAAGTCCCTCATGTCATTTTGGACTCGGTTACGTTCGTTCAAGCTTCATTTTAAGTCAATGACACGATCTTCATTTTACGCTCACTTTTACGGTGAGTTTTCATATCCCCTATTTTTAATTCTTCGCATTACTTTGGGGTGAGAATACATGATCAACTTTTTATTTTATATGGACACAAGTACTTGAATCATTTTATGTATTACATAAGGTTACATTTCTGCACCGCCCTCAATCATGAACCGTTAATTACTTTGTAAACGTACATATTATGAATAGATCTATTTGGGTTGACGACCCTATCTGGGTTGGTCGCGCAAATTGTAAACGGATGCATAATTATTTGACATTTCTTGGTATTATGGTGTTAAATACCAAATAGGGCACTCAAAAGTTAAGTTTCGGGGTCATGAGACTTATGGTATACTTAAATTATATGATTCGGTTTTGTTTACAACTTACTGAAATCATGTGCTTTCCATACATTGTCTATTTTATCGTGTAAACCTATGAGCTCACCAACTTTATGTTTACGTATTTAGCATGTTTTTCTCAGGATTGTAAGGGCTAAGGTAGTGCATTCATGGCATACTTACAAGATTTTGAAGATATTGGATTCGCCGAACTTTTCAATCACTACGGAGATTAATTTTCATAACTTAAATTCCTTTGTCATGTACTTTAAATTTCCGCACTAGTAAATGCTGTTATGGTTATGATTGTAAAACGATATTTATAATTTATGTATTTTGAAAACATCCCATTTAGAGGTCGTTCATTATGATTGTGACTTTGTTTCCATGACGTCATGCCTCGTTGCCAAGCGGGGTATCGGGGCATGACATATAACAAATGACATTGATAACTTGATTCCTAATATATTTGCACTTAAATAGAATAAACCAAATGATTTTGTATTAGGATTATGAAGATTACAAAAAGAGAATTTGGGCACTCAATCTCTAGGAACTTTCACACTCTAAAACACACACATAGGATGGTGGCTTCTTCAAAACCCTAGGAGAAAAATACTATTTATACCTAAGCTCAAATTTGAGGGATTATCCAAACACTCCCCTCAAAGTCTAGGAAATTAAGATTCCCCACAAAGTAAACTATTCCTATTTACAAATTGAACCTACAATTTTATTATATTTAATTATACACTATTTTAGGGCTAACAATTTCCCCTTTAGTGTATAATTAAATATTTACAATTAAGTGCAATTACACAAGCTTGATTTACAAGAAATAAAATTTCTAACAATCTCCCCCTTCTTGTAATCAAGGCTTGTATTCTTCTGAAGTCTTGGGCTCTAAACTCTGATCTCTGAACTTTGAAGTATATCAATAATCTTCTTCAGATGACTCTCCCGTTAAATCTTTCTAGTCAGTGGCTCTTCGTTTGAATTTTGAATACTTTGACTCTCCTCTTTAAATAATGTCTTCTCCTTTAAGATTTTCAACACACATTTCAACTCAATATATCTCCCCCTCAAGATGATCATGAGAATTATGATCATTATGTAGTCACTTCAGCTATCCCCTTCAGATGAATGATCTCAATGTGTCTTCAAATCTTCTTTCTTCGTTGAAACGGATGATTACAGACTCAGAATAAAATATTACGTTCAAGAACATTACAGACAGAAACACTTATTTCTCTCACGTTGTTAGGAATTGTTTTTGTTTATGAATATTATAAGTCTATGGGTCACTTTGTAATATTTCAATAGATTACATTGGATATAATAGTACTATAGATGTACGGATTGTACAATTTACACAGAATCATTTTGTCTTGTACGGAAAATTCACCTAGGGTTCAGTGCTGTTGGTACACCCTGTGTGACGATAGCAGTCTAAGTGATCCTACATTGTGGTTTTAGCAAGTGTTTGTTATATATGTTTATATATGGCTGATATTTATTATTGTTTGTATGTTCGAACTTGATGTAACATATTACAAGAAGTTCAAACATAAAGATCAAAGATAAAATCAATCATACGGTAAAAACATAAGTTTCAATACTAAGTTTAGTATGTGAAATAGTAGATTCGAATCATATAAGGTTTGACATTCGAATCTGTGTTAGATTCGATAGATTCGAATGTAGGCAGATTCGAGAGTGTTAGTAAGGACAAACTCGAATGGGCCTTGGGCCGGATTCGAGTTTGGCCCGTAACAGACTCGAATTAGCCTCTATAATTAGGGATAGACTCGATTAATTATCAGACTTTTGGCAGAATTCGAGAGTGATTAAGCATTAAGCGATCTCGAGTTTATCATCAGTGTTAGTGTCGTTTCGGAGAGAATCAGTTCGTAGGCTCATTCGTGTGTCGTTCGTGCAGCTTCTGATAGTCTCCGTGTTTCTGGTGAGGGTTGTTTCCGTCTACCCGTTAACGAGGATTCCACACTCGTTGACGGTTCCGCGTCTAGATAGATCTGTGTTTGGTAGACCTTACAAGTGGTATCAGAGCCTAAGGGGTGTTCTTCGTGTTCGTCTAGATACATTCTAGGTTTCTTGACGCTATTGGACGGTTTTTCTCTCAAAATCGTGTTTTTCGTGTTCCTCGAGATTAGCAAATAGTCATCCGGGAAATATTTTGTGTTTTTCACGTTTTTTTATCGAAATCAATATTTTTCATTGAAAAAAATATTGATTTAATCTGCAAAACGTTAAAAAATCGAAGTGTTAGCCGTTTTTCGAGTTTGCGGCGCTTGAATCTATTAGGGGTAATTAGGGTTACACTTAGTCTCGAGTCTAACCACATACGCTCCTTTCAAGTCTGATACAGAAGGTTTTCGAATCTAATTCGAGTTTGTGCTACATTCGATAGAGGTCTCGAGTCTACTTACATTCGAGTTTGCTTCGAGTTTAGTTTAGTTTCGAATAGGGTTTCGAATTACCTGTGTCTTCGAGTTTGTATTGACCTTCAAATCTGAGGAATTTCGAATCTGTCATTAGTTTCTACTTTAATTGAATTACCAAAACTTAATTGAATTTAATCCCAAATAAATTGGAATTTAATTATATTCGAATCAACCTAGATTCGAAAGAATTAACTCAACTTAATTTCGAATTAAATTAATTAAGTTCAATTCAATTACTTTCGAAAAAATGTCAAATCTTCAAAAATTCCTGGAAATGGACCACGAGGTCGGGAAAGCAAACACTCCGCCTAAGCTGATGAAACTCGAGGATTACTATTGATGGAAAGATCGGTTTACCGATTTTGTGCGTTTCAATGACATGCGCATGTGGGTATGTATTGACGAAGGATACATTCCACCAATTTCTGAAGTTGAAGGCCGTCAGAGAGTGTTATCATACCAAATGATGAAAGAGGATGATAAGAAACTGTATGAAGCCGAGAACAAAGCGTTTTCGATAATTCGAATGGCGTTGCCTCAGGATATACTACACACATTTAGGACTCAAAAGACATCTAAGGAACTTTGGGAGTCACTAGAGAAGAGGTGTGAGGGTAATCCTAGGGTTCGACGAAAGCGCACGGAATTATTGAAACAACAGTTTGTGATTTTCAAGGCGTTAAAGGATGAACAGCTGGATGATACTATCACCCGCTTCTATCATCTATTGACGAAGCTTGAGAGTCACGGGATTGAGTATACTGACACCGACAAGAACAATAAGCTTCTTGATGCCTTACCTGCCAAATGGGCTATGTATGTGGCAATGATAAAGCTTAATGAGGATAAGTATTATAACCAATCTCTGGAGGATATTGTGGGAACGTTGCGAGCTTATCATTTCGAGCTACTGAAGGCCGAAACTGATTACGAACAAGTCCAGAATCCAGCAATGTATTTTGGAAAATCAACAAAACCTTCAGCGACCGCCGATCTGAAGACTGCTATAGCGTTTTTCACCGGAGAAACGTCGTCACCAGCAGAGTCTGATGACACATTGAATCGAGCGTTCTTAGGGTTGGGAAGATCAGAAGAACAGCAACCTCAAGCAACACAGGCGACGACATCTCAGAGCTACTCTAAGATGCCCATGAGCGCAAAATCAGCGGAAGAACATTTGAACCTGCTTGCTTCATTTGTGGCCGCATACGGGAACTGCGTTCAAGGGAAAATTAACGATCCTGCTCTCTGGGATGAGGACTATGATCAGGTCGACCCTGACGATCTTGAGGAAATGGATCTTAAATGGCAACTGGCCATGGTAACCCAACGGGTTAAAAGATTCATCAAACGAACTGGGAGGAATCTGACGATGAACAACAATGGGATTGGATTTGATAAGTCCAAGGTAAAGTGCTACAACTGTCAAGGTCTGGGAAACTTCGCCAGAGAATGTCAGAGACCGAAGGTAGATACGTACCAAGGGCAGAGTCAGCATCAGGGACAGTTTCAGAATCAGTCTCAACAGCGATACCTTCCGAGTTCATCTGCCGGTCAAGCCAATCTAGCTGGTCTACTATCAAATGTCACTTCAGACAGACAGCTAGATGATACTTATGACTGGAGTTCACATCCAGTATCAAATGCTCGGGCATTTATGGCTGAAGTCACGGACACTGGGTGTGAAGGGGAAGAGCAGACGACAAGGGACAGCAGTCCGATGTGGGTGGAGAAGACGAATGATCAGACGGTCCTGGAGTTTGCTGCTAAATTGGCCAATGGAGATTTTTTGCTAATGTTTTCATGGTTTGTTTCGCGGCAAAGAAATCCGGTTTTGACTATATCGTCTCGAAGATCCAATCAGGGATGATCGCTTTACTGTATAATCGGCCATTCAGCTTTTCTCAGATGTTTTTCTCAGAATTCGTCCATCAAATCTCAGCTCCAGAGCAGAAACAAAATCTGCTGTATCCTCGATTCATAATGACGCTCATCAGGCACTTCTTGCCTAATTTGCCGCAGTTGAATGAGATTTAAAGCGTAGCAGTAATGGATAAGAGGATTTTTGCTGATTGTTCCTCGCACAAAGGAAAGTTGGCGGTTCCGGTCGAGCGACCGTTGTTTGGAGCAGTTCTAGATAGGAACTTCGAAGCACCAGATACTGCCAACTGGGCAGGTGTAGTGGAAGTTCAGCCTGGACAGCCACAGCAACAACCACAGCCACCGCGAGCACAACAACAAAGGCGAAGACAAAGAACTATTGCGAGTCAGACTCAGGCACGTAGGCCTTCTACAAGTCAGCAACCAGAAGTACAAGAGGCGGGCCCTTCGAATGTCCCAAGTGAAGCTGATCAGTTGTGCCAGACACTATATGAAATTTGGGAAGCAGGACCTCATGCCAATGAAGAAATAT
This sequence comes from Centrapalus pauciflorus, assembly GCA_020465985.1. Taxonomy (NCBI): domain Eukaryota; kingdom Viridiplantae; phylum Streptophyta; class Magnoliopsida; order Asterales; family Asteraceae; genus Centrapalus; species Centrapalus pauciflorus. The sequence continues at coordinate 69,247 of JAANYP010000991.1, forward strand.
CTGCAGCATTGGTGGGAGAATTACTTGAGCCTCCAGAGGGAGAAGATGATGTGCTGAGAGATGTTGACGAATATGAACGAGAGCAGACTGGTAATGATGAATCATCATCTGCCACCGAGTCCGAAGAAATGGAGGAGATAGAAGTTGAAGCTCCAGAGTCAGTATCTACAGATGCTCATGTTCAAATAGGAACTTATGGATCACGGTTAGTAGTTAATGAAGAAGCTTCAAGGAGGCGAGTAACAAGAGAGTCTGATGAATCCAATTTTGAAGAAGAAGAGGTTGCACCGTTAGTGACAAGGCAACGGGCCAAGCGTCACAGATTTATGCAAGGATCATCTTCAGCTTCATCAGAACAACCATAAAATCCTCAAACTCAAACTCCTCAACCTCAGGAACCTCAAACCACCATTCCACCTTCACCACCTCATGATGAACCATACATCCCATCGCCGATCATTCCAACTCCACTTCAATCCATCCCATCAACCTCAACCACATACGCCGACAACCAAAGGTTTCTACAGCTTAAAGCTCGAGTTGACTTCCAAAATGTCCAAATCTTAGGCCTAACAAAGGAAATCGGTGAAATTCAGACTCATAATGCAAATCTTGATAAGGAGAATGCCGATTTGAAGAAGATTGTGGAAACAGTTCAGGAAGAGAATTTAGAGTTAAAAACATTTGTAGCTGATCAAGCAGCCGAGTTGAGGTCGATGCGCTCCCTAGTTGAGCAATTAATGAAAAATTTACAGGCTCAGGGGGAGACATCGTGCCGAGAACAAGAAGTGCGCGGGAAGGATGATGAAAATGATACAGAAGACCAAGGCAATGATCCCAGCTCTCAAAGACAGAATGAGCCAGTAGATTTTTCTGCTGCTCAGGCTGCTCAATCTCAGGGGGAGCCAAGTCAGTTGGGAGGCGAAGTAGGAGAGGCTAGTTCGTCTAAGCCTACGGATTTTGAGATAAGTGAGATGATTGATGCTCTCATGGATCTTGATGACGACCCAATGGACTTGGGATTTGACTTTGAATAGGACATGGATGAACTAGAAGAGGGAGAATTTCTCCCTGAAGAGATTGTTGATTGGAAATCAGATGATGAGGTGTGTGCAGACGAAGACGATGAAGCCGATGAAATCGTAGTCCAGCAAAATCCTATCACTGATACATATGTGATAGAAGGAAACGATGTTGTTAACATAGAAGTGCTGAATGCTGCTTTAAATGTTGAGTCATCAGTAGAGGAACCTGTCAGAGAGTTAACGAATGAAGAGAAAAGGAAGTTGTGGTTCAGGGCTGAGCAGAAAGAATTAGAGCTGAAAGAGAAGATGAGAGTGCCGGGGACTGGAAAACTATCAGGAAGCATATTAAGCTGGTTCTTTGATCGAGAACTGCAGCTATTCATAATCAAGAGAAAAGATGGGCTACAGTACCTGAGGCGAACTCTGAAAGTATTCAACTCGCTGCCAAAGATTGAGATCAAGGCATTAGCCTGGAAAGACCTGATCAATATTGGCAATGATCCCTACGCAGTTTTAATTGCTAGAATCATAAGGAAAGAGGGAAGATTAAGGAAGTTTGAACGCCTAAATCCAAGGGTTGGAAAAAGAGTAGAGGATCCTTCTCGTATTGATCCTCTAACTGGGCGTCCTTGGATGAAGATTCAATACAAACCTGTAAGATGTCTAAGAAAGGTGCCGCTCAAACCTATGCCACAGAACGTCCTGAAGAATCTGAACTGGTGGTATGTTGAGAGTGAGACTGGAGAAGCAGTGATGGAAGATTTTGAAGAAAAGGTGATTCTTAGAACCTATGATCCTCTTCATCTGGTAAACCTTTCTCGAGATGACCTTCAAATTTTGCATACTCATAAGATTTCAAGTGACACTCATATGGATGGTGAGGCTAGGAAATATGAGAATGTAGTTAATGTATGTGTTGAAAAGGGCTTGTATGCTGGAAGTAGTTTGAATAAATAATAAACAAAGTTCTTGATCAAATGTGTGAATTATTAGAAACTATCGTCAAGGGGGAGTCTGTTGGTACACCTTGTGTGACGATAGCAGTCTAAGTGATCCTACATTGTGGTTTTAGCAAGTGTTTGTTATATATGTTTATATATGGTTGATATCTATTATTGTTTGTATGTTTGAACTTGATGTAACGTATTACAAGAAGTTCAAACATAAAGATCAAAGATAAAATCAATCATACGGTAAAAACATAAGTTTCAATACTAAGTTGAGTATGTGAAATAGTAGATTCGAATCATATAAGGTTTGACATTCGAATCTGTGTTAGATTCGAATGTGGTCCTAGATTCGAATGTAGGCAGATTCGAGAGTGTTAGTAAGGACAAACTCGAATGGGCCTTGGGCCGGATTCGAGTTTGGCCCATAACAGACTCGAATTAGCCTCTATAATTAGGGATAGACTCGATTAATTATCAGACTTTTTATAGAATTCGAGAGTGATTAAGCATTAAGCGATCTCGAGTTTATCATCAGTGTTAGTGTCGTTTCGGAGAGAATCAGTTCGTAGGCTCGTTCGTGTGTCGTTCGGGTAGCTTCTGATAGTCTTCGTGTTTCTGGTGAGGGTTGTTTCCGTCTACCCGTTAACGAGGATTCCGCACTCGTTGACGGTTCCGCGTCTAGATAGATCTGTGTTTGGTAGACCTTACAAGTGCGTGCTTTCAAGTCTTTGTATTGTAATCTCATTGTTCAATACAATCATTCGGTAAGCGTTTAATCTAATTTTGCTCTTATTTTTTGATCTATATTTGTGGTTGATTAATATTGAATATCAATTGGTATCAGAGCCTGATATGACAAATTTTGACTGATTTTTGAATATGGAAAGAAAAGTTTTCGAACACTGTTCTATCCGTATTTTTGAAAAACAGAAAATCATCAAAGGGTTTTAATTGAGTGGATGACTTAAAGTGAGTTTTGGATCGAAGGATCGCATTTTACAGACAAATTGATTGAGTCTAAACTCAGGTTTTAATTCAAAACACACAAAAAGTAATTTGAGATTTACTGATTTTCGGAAAAAGTTTTTATTCTTGCTGATTTTATTAAAATTTAGAAGTTTGATCTGAAATTATGTAAAAGTTTCTCTCAAAAAGTGTTTGTGTGTGAACACCGAACCTTTGAAATCAATTTGGGATTATCTAGAGAATTTTTGTTGAAAATTGTGTTTTTGAACTTGAATTTCGAAAGTTTCTGTTCAAACTCGGACAAAACTAAGATTTTAGTTTTCATCGAGTTTTATCAATAACTGATCGAGTTTGATAATTGTTTTGATCGAGTTTGATCGAAGTGTTAATCGAGTTTGTTCAAACATTAATCAAGTTTGATAAACTCTTCTTTCGAGTTTGATAAACATTCTTTCAAAAAGAAATAAAGTATTTTTCGAGTTTATTGACTTGTCATTCGAGTTTGTTCAAATATCATTCGAGTTTTACAAAACTTCATTTGAGATTGAACAAACTTCATTCGAGTTTGAACAAACGTCATTCGAGTTTTACAAAACCTCATTCAAGTATCAAAACTTCATTCGAGTTTACAAACTTGTACTTAGAGGTGGATTAACGATTCTTCGAGTTTGTTAACAGTTCATTCGAGTTTCATCAGGACAATTCAAGTTCATTCGTTTTCCATTCGAGTTCAACCTAGTTCATTCGAGTTGAGTTGTTCCATTCGAGTTTTATACTTCACAATTCGAGTTTGGTCCTTCTTTATTCGAGTTTCATCACTCTTTGTTTGAGTTTGATCCTTCATTATTCGAGCTTTATACTTCACTGTTCGAGTTTCACTCTTTTTTATTCGAGTTTTACACTTCATTGACCGAGTTTGACCATTCTTTACCCGAGTTTGATCACTCTTAATTCGAGTTTGGTCATTTATTCAGTGTTCATTAAAAATCATTCAAATTTCATAACAAGATCTTTGAAGATTCAATATTATCAATTCACAATGTCCAAAGACGCACTAGCCGCGGGTACGGAAACCAAACCTCCAATTCTTTACAGAGGAGAGTATGTGCAATGGAGGGAACGTTTTTTAGAATTCATCAGCTTTCATGATTTATCTGAAGAGATGTTGGCTCCACTGATATAAGGTCTAACCAGATTCTATGTAACAATCCCAGCAGTTCCAAATGGTAATCCTCCGATACTTGAGAGAACAGAAGACGTCACAACGGAAAATCTGACTGAAGCTCAGAAGAAAAGAAAGCTAGGAGATAAAACAGCCAGAAAACTCCTGCTGATTTCAATTCCAAATGACATCTACATAAGTTTGACAAATACAAGTGCATCCAAATCCATCTGGGATGAGGTGTGTAAGCTGATGAGAGGGTCAGACAAAACAGCCACAAACAGAGCACGAAACAGCTTGATGACATTTGTGAATTTCCGAGCTAGAGAAGGGGAGCTGCTAGAGAACACATATCTTAGATTTGTTAACCTCGTAAGTGAAATGAAGAGAAACGGGGTAACAAAGTCTAATCTGGACATAAACGTCAAATTCTTGAATGTTCTCAACCTGGAATGGGATAAATACACTATGATAATCCAATAGACAAAAGAGATAGATGACATGGATTTTCATATGGTGTTTGAAAACTTAAACAACTATCAAGAAGTTGTTTTAAGAAAATTTTCCAGAAAGAAGCAGGTTGAGAGAGCAAAGATTGATCCACTATTGCAGACAAAAAGTATAAATACAACTTGAAAAAGGAGAAGCGTGTTGTTATAAGTAGCAGTTCAACTGAATCAGAATCATCAGATTCGTCAGCAGACTAGCAGACTCAGATATTGAGGAAATGAAGAAGCAGATGGCACTCCTGACGAAGGCTTTCCAGAAGAAATTCTATCGCGAACCACTGAATAATAAGATGAGATACAAGACATGATCCAAAAAATATGAGAAGAGAGACAAATATGAAAAATCTGGAGAAAGCAGTGCTAAGAAGCATGATAACTATGAGAAGCCTGATACATCTGCCAAGAAAGAAGCTGAGCAACTGTGGTAAACCAGGCCACTTTGCAAGGGAATGCAGACAGCCAGTTGTCAAGAATTCAGATTACTATACTCGAAAAGCACTGCTGACTAAAGAAAAAGAGAAGCTGGAAAGGCTTTAATGGCTAAGGAAGACCACTGGCTTCAACTATCTGAATACGAAGATATTCTGGATGAAGATGCCCATAATTGCCTGAAGTCAAAAATCTTCAATGAATCTGAACCAAGTGAATCTGCTATGTTGGATGAAGATGAAGTCTGGGTTGGTTTGACTGATGATGAAGAAGAAGAGAAAAAGGATTCTGATTCCTAGACTGAACTGAGAGAAGATATGGCATTAATGGCTACAGGAGAAGCTGGATGCAGCACAGACCAAGAAGATGATGGGTCAGATTCAGAAGCCTCAGATCAATCAGAGACACCCGAGGTACATTCTAATTCTGACTTTGATGAAGATAACTCCTGTGAGCTAGAACAAAAACTTGCTCAGATGGCTTACATGCTAAAACGATTTGAAAAATCTTTAAAAGCCGAGAAAATGAATGTTCATTCTTTGGAAAACAAATTACGACTCGAATATGCGTTAGTGTTAGAGTTTTCCAAAGATAAGACATTTGCATTGCAATCTATGTCAAACATAGAAGAAAAATATAATGACATTCAACAGAAAAATCAAAAGCTGAGTAACACTATTTCTGACTTAACAGAAAAACTACAATTAGCAGAATTAGAATCAGCAAATTATTTTGTAAAATATAATTCATCTTTGATGAAAGGACTAAATTTGAAACACCTTCCAAACCGGGATAAAAGCCACGTCATTTACAATACAAAAGTGACACTGACGCATATAGAATCCAATTCACAATGTCATGGTTTACACAAACACTAATAATTTTAAAAATTTTACACACGTTAATCACAATGAGTAGAAGTCAACCCGACATACAAAACCCGAACCCGGACCCCGATATCCACATACAGTTCCCATATATCTAAACAAGTTCCCAACAGTACAGTAGTCACATACAGTCAGCAAAGCAGAACCCTTGGCAATAGCAAGATTAAGCTCTTACTTTCGCTCAGGAGTTGGCGGCCCTATCTTCGGTTCCCCTGCACACAGTAGACTCGAATACGTAAGCTTCACAGCTCGTGAGTACACAAGGGTTAGACACTGCAGTTAATCACTTAACGCATGTAAGCATGGCAATACTGTATCTCTACACTACATGGCATAACACATGCCACCCTAGCCTCTACCAAGAGGCACTCTAGATCCAATACAGAATGATATTCTCATCTCAATTGGGGAACCCCTCCCCCCTGAAGCCAAGCCACGCCCGTGGGGGCTAGCACGAATAATTATATATATATATATATATATATATATATATATATATATATATATATATATATATATATATATATATATATATATATATATATATATATATATATATATATATATATATATATATATATATGGGAACCCTACACAGGGTTAAAAGAAGCTACACAGCTCCCACGATAACTCCTTTTGATTGCACTATAATGGATCTCATACACAATATACATAAAGAAAGATAAGCTCATACCTGAGGGGTAGTTCGCAGTGCCTGCAATATTATCACAGATAACATATGCACATATATGGACTCGATAAAAGTAGGCCTTTTGAAAAGAACTCGTGTACTCACCTGAATCGCCCCGGTACTATCTCTAACCCGTTGATCCGAATCGATCTTGCACTGATCCTTATTAATTCCTGTACACACAATAAATCTTCCCAGTATAATCCAAGTTCAGGAGATTGACCCCATATATCCCATAATTCCTAACACAACTGGTTGACCCCAAAAAGCAACCCCAAATAGGTCCCAAGGCCAAAAACCTAATTTGGCCCAACCCAGCCGGATCGCAGCCGCGCCTAGCCCAGCACGGGCCGTGCTCACATCGCGACCACACTCGGAACCCTAGCCCACGGTCCCTCTCGCGCCGCTCATTGCGACTGCGCTCCCCTCATCACGACCATGCTCGCGACGAACAGCAGGTCCTCTGTTCTGCCCAGAAGATTAACTCATCTCCCCAAATCGATTTTAGCCATGAAAAGTTATACAACTGATACTAAAACACAACTAAAACACATATAAACCATTTACCCACTGATATTTATCAATTCATACACAAAATCAGGCCTAACCAAGAAATTCTCACCATGCAATATGATGAACACATGGTTGAAGGCTTCAGTCAGATTTTTATCAACTACATTCACTTGAATTGGTCCCAAGCTAAGTTCCAGCAGCAATTAACACACACACATACACTTTCTCACTGATTTTGCAGTAAGGAGGGAAAAGGGAATAATTCACACACACGTACATATATACGTTTTCATTTATAACGCGGGTTCGACACCGATACCCGGCCTCGTTATAAAAATCCACTATTTATATCATTAAATCCCATTTAATCTCGTGAATCCTTTAACTTAAGTAATACACTAAAATTATATCTCGAATCCACGTAATCCCCGTACCGACAAGTATAATCCTACATACGGGACGCAATTGGACCAACGCCATAATCACTATTATAATTAGTCAATGAAATAATTACACGTACATTCTTGGGAGTCGGGGTGTTACAAATCCCCCATACAAAGATTCCGTCCCGGAATCTAACTCTGACTTTGGAACAAATAAGGATAGCGGCTCCGCATCTCAGACTCAGGCTCACAAGTTGCGCAGGTACCTTTATGGTGTCTCCACTAAACGAGTACCAATAATAATTTCTTATTGCGCAATTCTTTACTTTGCGATCAGTAATCAACTATGGCTGCTCATCATATCTTCAATGATCATCCACTGATATCTCAGACAACGACACATACTGATCCTCTTTCACTAAACACTTTCTTAAGTGACTCACGTGGAATTTATTATGGACACCGGCCAACTCTGGTGGTAATCTCAATCGATAGTCCTGATCCTTGACCCTGGCCACTATCTCAAGCGGCCCAATATATCTTGGACTCAGGTTACCCCGGTGTTGGTAAACCCGGTGTGACGACAGCAGTCTAGTTTTGTAATTGATAGTCATTTGTAATAGATAGGGCATTACTAATACAACTCATGATTTTATGTTGATGTTTATGTCTTAAATTCATGATTGTGTATTGTGTTTATGATTGCATGTTAAGTTCATGATTTCTAGATAAGTTCATGAGGTATGAACTTATGAAGATAAGTTCATGAGTTATGAACATATGCCTGATAAGTTCATGATGTATGAACTTATGCCTGATAAGTTCATGATGTATGTATGAACTTATGCCTGATAAGTTCGTACAAACTTATGGATGATAAGTTCGTACGAACTTAGCTCTGATAAGTTCATACGAACTTATCTGCATGGGCTTGAACCTATAAGTTCGTGGGCTTGGGCCATGCACGAACTTAAGGGTTATACCAAGAACTTATGTTGAATATTTCCATATGACGTTTAGAACTGGTAGATTGGTATTTGTAGACGATTTTGTGAGAAACAAAGCGAATAGAGGAGCAGTACATCTTGTGGGGTCGATATACGTTCGACTAACATCGTGTTTGGCTCCGTGTTCCAGTGTGATTGTTCGTGTTCGATCCGTTAGCGTTAAACGAGGATTCCGCACTCGTTTGATGCCGTCACGCCTTTATAGATTCGAGAGGGGTGGACCTTACAAGTGGTATCAGAGCATTTACTTGAGTGTTCTTCTTGTTCTTTACGTTTCGTTGAACATTCAAAGGTTTCTTAGCATATTTCCGGATAATACATGATTTTCTCGAAGTTTCTACGTTGATTTGATATGTTTTTCTAGTCTATAATCATATATGTTCATGATTCAGTGGGATCCTTCGTTTTTAGCCTTAAAAACGTTGAATTAATCTGAGTTTTTGAAAAATTCTATTTTAGACTCGTTCGCGAACTTGCGGCGCACGAACTTGTCTAAATTCAGGGTTCCACAGACTTGTCTGAATTAGGGTTCCACGAACTTAGCATACTAAGTTCGTACGAACTTGACTCACGAATTTGTCAGGAACTAGGGATTCCGAACTTGTTCATTACGAATTTGTTGTTCACAAAGTTAATTTCAAACAAATTTAATTTTGTGAAACGAATTTAATTAAATTCGTATGAACTTATTATAAGTCCGTACGAGCTTGTTTAAAATTTATTTTAAAATTTATTAATTTAAGTCCGTGAACAAAAGGTTTAGAGAATGACAAGTTTGCACAGATTCATGCAAATGGACCACGAAGTTGGTAAATCTAATTCACCACCAAAGCTTATGAAGATTGAAAACTATTACTGGTTGAAGGATAGGTTTGCAGACTTCGCTCGGTATAATGACATGCGAATGTGGATATGTATCGATGAAAGATATGTTCCCCCTACTCAGGAGCTCGAAGGTAGGATGAAAGTTCTTGAAGGATGAAGATAAGGAAATTTATGATGCTGAGAATCAAGCCTTATCTTACATTAAGATGTCTTTACCTCTGGAATTTCTACATACCTTCAAACATCACCTAACCTCGAAAGAAGTTTGGGAGGCATTGGAGAGAAGGTATCAGGGAAATCCTCAAGTAAGAAAGGGGAGAACTGACTTGTTGAAAAACCAATTTGCGCTTCAAGAGTTTGAAGAACGAGAGCTTAGATGAAGTGATCACTCGATTTTATCATCTATTGACTGAACTGGATAATCACAGAGTTGATTATAATGAATCAGAAAAGATTGTCAAAATCGTAGATGCTTTACCGTCAAAGTGGGAGATGTACACCACTTTATTGAAGCATGATCAAGAGAAGTTGGACACTTTGTCTTTTGAAGAAGTTACCGGGATGCTAAGAGCTCATAACTTCAAGTTACAAAAGAAGGAGATGGAATATGATCACGTACAAGATCCGGAGATGTACTTCGGTAAGTCAAAGCCATCAACTTCTAGTGCATCTAAGTCTGGAGCAACAACTTTTTATACTGGGGAACAAGAGGGCATACCAGGAGAAGCAGAAGAATCTAATGGTAAGGGCTTTCTGGGTTTTTAAAAATCAGATGAACGGCCACAGAGCTATGCTTTAGGATCATCATCTCAGGGGTACACAAAAGTGCTAATGACTGCTAAGACTGAAGAGGAGCAACTCAAGCTTCTAGCATCGTTTGTAGCAGCTTATGGGAATTGTATTCAATGGAAGATCAACGATCCAACACTTTGGGAAGAAGACTATGATCAAGTTGATGCTGATGATCTAAAGCAGATGGACCTACAATGGCAACTGGCCATGGTCACATAGAGATTCAAGAGGTTTATGAAGAGAACATGCATAAACCTTAGTGTGAATAGTGTAGGGTTCGATAAATCAAAGGTCAAGTGTTACAACTGTTAGGGGTTGGGACACTTTGCGAGAGAGCGTCAAAGACCCAATATGGATAACTATCAGAACTCGGGACGTCAGAATTCAACCAGGTCAGGGAATCAGGGTTCAGTGGCTGGTTTACTCACTAACGTGTCATCTAACAAACAATTAGATGGTACATATGATTGGAATACACATCCTGAGACGAACACTAGAGCTTTCATGGCTGAAGTGACAGAAACGGATACGGGAGTAGAAGAAGAAAAAGAAGAGGATACCCAACAGTCCGATTCAGATACATTGGAACTGCAGAACACTGAGAAGCTGACTTCTTTGGAGTTTGTAGCTCAGATGGCCAACATCGAACCTGACAGAAAAAAGGTAACTCCTAACTTTTCTACTTTACATGATTTTTGTGTGTTATGTACTACTTTAAATGATAAATTGAAACTAGTACTAGAGACACATACTTCAACGACTTCTTAAATACAATCATGAAAATATGATAATGATAGGTTTTTAGACCTTAAAGAAGATCTTAAGGCTAAACTGAAAGCTGATGCTCAAGAAATGATAATTCTGAAAGACAAGTTAATTGAACAATGTGTCCGGAATGAACCGATTTATGAGCATATAGAATCACTAACAAAAGTGATCTCCCTGAAAGATAAAGAACTAGCAGAAGTTAGGGTTAGTATTGCTGAGGCGAACAACAAAATTGAAAAGTTTAGGAATTCGTCCTTGACTTTAGGCAAAATCATAGATTTCCAGAGACAGTCCAAGAAACCGACTGGTCTAGGTTATCAAGATGTGCCTCCACCCTTCAATAGCAACTACGTACCTACTCCTCAGGATGAAAACATGGAAACAGTTAAATCATAGGAAGTAAAGGAAAATGAAACAGCTAAAGTGTCAACGCCTATCCCTCAGGTTTAGAAAACAGTATAGTTTGTGGAGTCTAGTAGTATAACAAAACTAGATAAAGCTGAAAATGTAAGTGATAAGAAACAAGAGTAGATGGGAAAGGCAGTTGATATACAGTGTCGCGAGCTATCCATGGTGATCGTACCCCGAACAGCAAGAAAGTGCGCACTTTTTGTCAGTCGATCCACTATAACCCAACTCATATCGTTCCCACGAAATGTACGAGGAAGTCTAACGATGAAATCCATCGTGATGTGGTACCAATTCCATTCGGGAATCTCTAGCGGCTGTAGGCGGCCGTGTGGTTTCTACTGCTCACTCTTGACTCTCAGACAAGTCATATACTGCTCGACGTAACGGCCCACGTTCCATTTCATACCCGGCCACCAGTAGAATTCTCTGAGATCCCGATACATCATGGTGCTCCCAGGATGAATAGATAACCACGATTAATGCGACTCATCGAGGATCAACTGTCGCAAGTTCCCAACCCTGGGAACCGAAACTCTGCTTCTAAACACATATAAGCCTCGATCATCCCTGATCAATGTATCGATCAGCCATACCAATCTCTCTCTCTTCTCGTTCTGCTCTCCCAGACCCTCTGTTTGTGCCAATCTCAGACTGTCAATCATTGTAGATGTGATCTAGAGTCTCGCAGCTCGGGAAGTAACCGTTTGAATGCACGCCATTCGGCTCAAGGCGTTAGCTACTACGTTCGCCTTCCTAGGATGGTAGTGTATTTCACAATCATAATCTTTCAGAAGCTCTAGGTTGCGTCTCTATCGCATATTCAGATCTTTCTGACTGAACATATATTGGAGGCTCTTGTGATCAGTGTACCCCACAAACTGAGACCCGTACAAATAATGTCGCCATATCTTTAACTCAAAGATAATGGCATCCAACTCAAGATCATGTACTGTATGATTCTCTTCATACGTCTTCAGCTGTCTCGAGGCGTAGGCAATCACCTTGCCCCACTGCATTAATACACAGCCTAGCCCTGTCCCTGATGCGTCACAATATACCGCAAAATCATCCGTACCCTCGGGAAATGCTAACACCAGCGCCTGGCATAATCAGTCTCTCAACTCGGCAAAAGCAGCCTCCTGCTCCTCATTCCACTCGAATGGTACGCCCTGCCGTGTCAATCTCGTCAACAGCATGGCCATTCGCGAAAAGTTCTGATGAACCGTCTGTAGTAGCCCGCTAATCCCAGGAAGCTATGAATCTCTGGCACGGTCCTTGGCTGCTCCCAACTCATTGCAGCCGCAATTTTCACGGGATCCACTTTGATGCCCTCACTGCTCACAACATGACCCAAGAATTGCACCTCTTGGAGCTAAAATACGCACATCAAAACTTCGCATAGAGTCTCTCTCTCTCTGCAGCACACTCAGGACCTCCCTCAAGTGCTGCTTATGCTCCTCAGCGCTCCTCGAGTAGATTAATATATTGTCTATGAACACGATCACAAAACGATCCAACATGGCTCTACACACCCTGTTCATCAAATGCATGAAGGCTGCGGGTGCGTTAGTCAATCCGAATGGCATGACTAAGAACTCATAGTGTCCATAGCGCATCCTGAAGGCTGTCTTGGGCACATCCTCTTCCCTGACCTTCAGCTGGTGCTATCCAGATCGTAAATCAATCTTCGAAAAGAAGCTAGATCCCAATAGCTGATCGAATAAATCATCGATTTGCGGAAGTGGAAATCTATTCTTCACCGTCACTTTATTCAATTGTCGATAATCAGTACACGTTCGCTTGGTACCATCTTTCTTTTTCACAAATAACACAGGTACTCCCCACGGTGATGAACTCGGACAGATAAATCCCCTATCTAGAAAATCCTATAACTAAGTCATCATCTTTCGCATCTCAATGGGTGCCAGCCTATAAGGCGTTTTCACAATCGGCACCACTCTAGGGATAAGATCGATTCGGAACTCTACCTGGCGATCAAGCGGTAACCCATGTAACTCATCTAGAAATACCTCAGGGTAGTGTCTCACTACAGGTACATCCCCTACTTTCTTCTTCTCCTTCTAGGCGTCAATTACATAAGCCAGGAAGGTCTCACAACCCTTAGTCACGTATCTCTGAGCTTTAATCATCGAGATAATCCAGTCTCGCCCTTTCGCCTCTCCCCGTACATTGTCACAGTCTCACTGTCTGAAATCGGTATCCTGATCATCTTCTTAGCACAAAGAATATCTGCCTGGCGGGCTGTCATCCAGTCCATACTAATGATCACATCGAAGATGCTAATCTCGATAGGTAGTAAATCGATCAAGAGTCGGTGAGCATCGATATCGAGTACACACTCTCGATAGACATAGCTCACTAACGCGGTACTCCCATATACCCTCTCAATGATCAATGGCACAGAAAACACAGTAGGAGCGACAGTAAGATAAACATAGAAAGACACTGACACATATGAGCGATTTCGGCTCCAGAATTAAATAAGACTCGTGCATGCAAGCCATTCAGAATGTACGTACCCGTCCAACATCTGGAATGTCTCTGGCTTCCTCCGTAGTAGCCTGGAACACACGCCCTCATGCTCCCGGCGCCGCATCTCTACGGGTGGTGGAGGAATAAGGCTCTGCTCGACCACCACTCGTGCTCGCCCTTAGAACTGTTGGCGCTGTCTTGGGACAATCTCTCATCCGGTGGCCCGGCTTCCCACAATCGAAGCATAATGCCTCAGCGGCAATGCAAGACTTCGCCGTATGGCCAAACTGGCCGCATCTGAAACATCAGAATTGGTCACTAGCACTTGGCCTGGTATGCCTACGGTGACATCTCTGACAATCCCGCTCCCATGATGAGCTCTCGACTCTGATCCCCACTGATCGGGACCCCTATCCAGTAATGCTCTGACTGACATCTTTACTATCTCTCAGCCCTTGTCCCCTCGACCCGGCATCTCTGCCCCTATCTCTTTCTCTGTCTCTGCCTCTGTCCGTGCGTGAACCGGAACCCTGCCCCTGATAATGGCCATGCTTAGGATGCTGTTCTCTCGGCTCGCGCGAATACACTGAGGACTGCTCAGACGTCCTCGTACGCTGTCTGTGAGTAGGCGCTGATCCCGCTGCCTCTCGGTCTCTCGCTCTCTCATGCGAGGTAACTCTAGGGCTCTAGCATAAGACGTCATCTCTTGTAACCCCATGAATTCTCTGATGTCTGATCGTAGGCCATCAACAAAAGTATCGGCCTTGCGCCTCTCAGTATCCACATGCTACGTCGCGAATTGGGAATACTGATTAAAGCGATCGACATACTGCTGCATGGATAGCTCTCTTTGCTGTAGATGGAGGAATCGGCGCTCCATCCCCCTCTAATCATCTCGCGGTGAATACTGAATCTCAAACGCCGCCTTAAACTTCACCTACGACATTACGTACGCAGGCGAAGCAGACATCGACGACTCTATGGACTTCCACCACTGTGAATCCCCACCCCTCAACTGATAAGTAGCATACCCAATCATATTCTTTGGGTCCACATGAGTAACCCAAAAGGCAGACTCTATCTCTCATTCCCAGGCTAGAGCCAACCCTGGCTCGGCCCCGCCTCTGAAATTTGGAGGTGTCCCAGTCATAAAGTCTTTAAACGAACCCCCTCGTTGAGATGTAGGCAAATAAGCACCTGCACCAGTGCTAGTCCCAGTAACTGGAGCACCTGTGTCTGAACCGCCCCCAGTACGTCGACCCATACCTTGAGACTCATAAAACTATTTCAAGATCTCAACCAACTCTGACTTGCGGACAAAATCATCACCCGCTGGCTTCTCTTTCCCTGCACCATTCCCCTCGGAATTCATACAGACCTGCACAGGTTAAACAATAGCATGTAATCACACATAAAGTACCTAGCATCATACACTAAGCTAGGATAATTAAATCATATAGTATCCGTCACCGGAATACTCCCTAAGGATCGGAACATGACCTAAGCTCAAGCATCCACTGATACTCAACACTTGAATTAGAAGCTCTGATACCATACATGTAACACCCTCCAAACCTGGATAAAAGCCACGTCATTTATAATATATAGGTGGCATTAATGCATATAAATCCATTTCGCAATGTCAAGGTTTACACAAACACTGATTATTTAAAAAAATTTCACACATTAATCACAATGTTTAGAAGTCAACCAAACATACAAAACCCGAACCCGGACCCCGATATCAACATACAGTTCCCATATATCTAAACAAGTTCCCAATAGTACAGTAGTCAGATACAGTCAGCAATGCAGAACCCTCGGCAATAGCAAGATTAAGCTTCTACTTTCGCTCAAGAGCTGGCGGCCATCTCTTCGGTTACCCTGACACACAGTAGACTCGAATACGTGAGCTTCATAGCTTGTGAGTACACAACGGTTAGACAGTGCACTTAATCATATAACGCACGTAAGCATGACAATACTGTATCTCTACACTACATGGCATAACACATACCACCCTAGCCTCTACCAAGAGGCTCTCGAGATCCAATATAGAATCAGATTCTCATCTCAATTGGGGAACCCCTCCCCCTGAAGCCAAGCCACACTTGTTGGTCTTGCAGGAATAATAACCAAATATATATACATATATGTGTATATATATATAAATATACGTGTATATGTATATATATATATATATATATATATATATATATATATATATATATATATATATATATATATATATATATATGGGAACCCTACACAGGGTTTTATAGAGCTACACAATTCCCTCGATAACTCCTCGCGATTACCCTATAATGGATGTCATACACAATATATATATATATATATATATATATATATATATATATATATATATATATATATATATATATATATATAAAGAAAGGTAAGCTCATACCTAAGGGGCAGCTTGTAGTGCCCGCAATATTATCACAGATAACATATGCACATATATGGACTTGATAAGAGTAGGCCCTTTAAAATGAACTAGTGTACTCACCTGAATCGCCCTGGATACTATTTCTAACTCGCTGATCCGAACCGATCTCGCTTTGATCCTTATTAATTCCTGCACACAGAATAAATCTTCCTAGATTCATCCCATTTCAAGAGATAGACCCCATATATCCCATAATTGCTAACACAATTGATTGACCCCAAAAAGCAACCCCAGATAGGCCCCAAGGCCCAAGACTCGATCTGGCCCAGCCCAGCCGGAACGCGACCGCATCTAGCCCAGTGCGGGCCGCGTTCACATCGCGAACACACTCGGAACCCTAGCCGGCTGTCCCTTTCGCGACGCTTATCGCGGTCGCGCGCCCTCCATCGCGACCGCGCTCGCGACGAACAGCAGGTCCTCTGTTCTGTTTTCGTTCTGCCCAGGTGATTAACTCATCTCCCCCAAATCGATTTCAACCATGAAAACTAATACAACTTATACTAAAACACATATAAACTAATTCCCCACTGATTCATATCAATTCATACACAAAATTAGGCCAAACCAAGAAATTCTCACCTTGCAATATGTAAGGTCACCTACCTGTGGATCCAATCTTGACGCGACACTATCCAACGATTGTCGAATCCTCGTTAGTGGCATAACGGATTGATCAAACACATGAAACACAGAGACCAACATGATGATAGACATAACAACAAACGTCCCGAAACGTGAATCTCTCCAAGAACACTCTGCTAATCACACACAAGTTCGTAATCACCTCACACACGAATTTCTACAAAAGATTCTTAATCAAAACTGATTAAACCTTAACTATAACCATTAATCTAGAACTTAGGCCTGGACAAGTTCGAGAGGGCCCAAGCCCACGAACTTGTCCACCATAAATTCGAACCACGACTTTGAACTTATTCTAGAACTTGTCTTTGAACTTGTTCTAGAACTTATGTTTAAACTTATGTTTGAACTTATCTTTGAACTTATGTTTGAACTTAACATTGAACTTAAGTAAAACATATATACAATCAATAACAAACATATATCAAACATATGAATTAATGTAAATTACGAACACTTGGACTATTACAAAATATCATCTATACTTAGACTGCTATCGTCACACAGGATGCAATAACAAAATATGAAGAACACAAGGTTGAAGGCTTCAATCAGATTTTTATCAACTAAATTCACTTGAATTGGTCCCAAGCTGAGATCCAGTAGCAATTAACACACACACGTACACTTTCTCACTGGTTTTGCACAAAGGAGGAAAAAGGGAGCAGGTCGCACACACGTACATATATACGTATTCAACTATAACGCGGGTTGGACACCGATACTCGGCCCCGTTATAAAAAATCCACTATTTATATCATTAAATCCCATAAAACCTCATGAATCCATAAACATAATTAATCCACTAAAATTATATCCTGAATCCACGTAATCCCCGTCCCGACACGTATAATCCAGAATACGGGATGTAATTTGACCAACACAATAATCACTATTATAATTAGTCAATGGAATAATTACACGTACCTGATCGAGAGTCGGGGTGTTACAAAATTGTATGTGAAAATTAAATCTTTAGAAGATGAATTTCTTAAAAGAGGTCAAACAGATCAAACTATTCATCTGAATCAACCAAAAGACACCAATTTTTATAATTCAAAATTAGGAATTGGTTGTGATAATCCTAAGTATCTAACGAAAGCAATTTCGTGTTCACCAACTCTGTATGATACTAGATACATGAATTTAGGATTACAAATGGTATTTTTAAAAGTATCAGATGAGATAGAATCAGGTGAAGATCTGAAAAGGTTGAGAAAAGATAAAATGCAAAATACTCTGGATTAGAACAAGCTTAATGAAAGTTATCAAAATCCTTGTAAATCAGAAAAGTATATTCAGACATATTCTGATATAGATTTGTCTGAAAATACATCTTTCACTCAAAAGCCATGCATTTCAAACTCAATTCTTGGGAAGATAAATTCTGACATTGAATTGAAAATTAAAACTTTTGAGAATGAAAAGGAAAAGCTTCAGGCTGTGAATAAAGATTTAGAACTGAAACCTACAAACCAGCCTGAAATCAAAACTCAACCAGATCAGATTTCTACAATTCAACCTGAATCTATTAATTCTGATAAAGTGTTTGATCTGTGTATGATCTATGATTTAAATTCTTTGGAAGACATGTTTGTCAAAATTGATGAGTTTATTAAACCACTTCATGACAAACAAACTGTTAAACCTAAAGAACCAGTATGTATTTTGAAAAGAATACCTACAGATTCTAAAGTCGAATCAGTTCCATCACCTGTTTTACACAAAAAGGAGAAAGCAAAAGTTTCTTTTGTTACTCCAAAATTTTATAAAGGTGAATCATCTTCATCAAAGGTTACAACTGCAAAGAAAGAAATTGCTTCTAAAGGTAATAAAGTTTAACAGAATAAGGCTAATGTTAAATCGACTAATTCTTATTCTTCTGTTATGTCAGATAATTTTATGAAAAGAACATCGAAACAAATATGGCGAAAGAAGCAAGTGGAAAAGAAAAATATGAATTTTAGGAAGGAGTGGAGAGTTAAAGATTCTAGTATTACAGATTCGGTTAGATTGTAGAGAATTCTGTCTATAATAAATCAAATGTTAAACAATGCTCAAAATACTCTCGTGCTGAACTGTTTTCATTTATTTATACCAAATGCAATGCGTTGAATGTTAAATCTGTGTATAAGTCTGATATGTTTGTATGGGTAGCAAGGAACAAGGTTCCCAATTTTAAACAGCAAAGGGATCCAAAGAAACAAATTTCAAAATCAGTTCCAAAAAAACTGTACAAAAATGGATACCCAAGAAGACTGTTAAAAAGTGGGTTCCAAAGACAAAGAAATTATTTATTATTCTACCTGAAGATATACCACATGATTTACCTAAATCCAAAGTCCCAACTATAAGTGGGTACTTCATGTTTTACTTCGTCTTGTAGGTAAATTATGTGTGGTACCTTGACTCCGGATGTTCCAAGCACATGACCGGATAGCGAGACACCCTCACGAATTTTGTTGACAGATTCTGTGGGATTGTTATATTCGGCTACGATCAGTTCTGTCCGATTAAAGGCTATGGAAGTCTGGAATACGATAAGATTACAATTCAGAGGGTATTATACGAAGATGGTCTTGGCCACAATCTGATTAGCATTGGACAAATGAGTGACAAAGGGTTTGAAGTCAATTTCAAGGCGAATAGGTGTAACATAAGATCTGGGGAAGGGAAGGAAATCTTAGCTGGAACTAGGAAAACAAATTTGTACTCCATATACTTAGCAAACATTAATTTGAAGAATGATGTCTGCTTACAATCAAAGGCAACATCAAAAGAATCCTGGTTGTGGCAGCGCCGTCTATCTCATTTGAACTGCAATGAATTGACAAATCTTGCAAAAGGTGGTTTAGTAAAGTCTACTGACTCTCCGATTTCAAAAGGAGCAGTTGTGTGAAGCATGTGAAAAAGGGAAGATGGTGAGGGCTTCATACAAATTAAAAGTTGAACATTCTTCAACTAGGCCATTAGAGTTTCTTCATATGGATTTTTACGCGCCTATGTGGTACAAAGCATCAATAAGAAGAAATATGTGTTGGTGATAGTCGATGATTATTTAAGATACACATGGGTGTTCTTCCTGAGATCCAAGTCTGAAGCTACTGAGCTGATAATTAACTTCATACGCAAGATACAAGTTAAGTTGCAGCTTTCTATCCAGACCATTAGATCTAATAATGGTACAGAATTCAAGAACAAGTCCCTTGAGACATTTCTTAGTTCTGTTGGGATATCACATCAATTTTTGGCAGCTCGTACCCCACAACAAAACGGCGTAGTTGATAGACGAAACCGAACACTTGTGGAATCTGCAAGGACGATGCTCGGATATTCAAATCTGTTGCTGTTCCTCTGGGCTAAAGTTGTCACAACTGCGTGTTTCACCCAGAACAGATTTACAATCAATAAAAGATTCGGAAAAAACCATATGAGCTGGTAAATAAAAGACTTCCTAATATAAAATTTTTCTGTGTCTTTTGTTGCAGGTGTTTTATCTTCAACGATAAAGACAACTTGGGAAAATTTAATCAGAAAGCTGATGAAGGCGTATTCATTGGATAGTCAAAAGAATCGGTGGCATTCCGAGTCTACAATAAAGGCACAAAGACTGTCAACGAAAGCGTAAATGTTAAATTTGATGTAGGCATCATAATGGCTCATGGACATACCAGTTCAGGACCCGAGTCTAAACAGACGGATTCTGTGAAGTCATCGGAGCTTAAAGAGGATATGAATGATTTAATAAATTGTTTGGAAAACTTTTATGAAGACTACTTTGATAAGACCAAATCTGATGTTCAAATTTTGGTTCCTGACAGGGTTATTGAAGATCCTGTCATATTCTCAGATCATTCACATCAACCAAAATCTGAAGATACTGGAGATGTTTCAACGACTGGTGTATACATTCCCTCTGAATGTGTACAACATAAGAACCTACCCGTACACACTACCTGGACTTGAATCCCAATCAAGACCAGCTTCAACCTTATCATTATTTTTTTAAATGGATAAGGGACCACCCACCTAAAAACATCATTGGTGATCCCTTTGCTTCTGTAAAAACCTGGAGAGCTACCTTAAATGAATGTCTTTTCTCAAAATTTTTGAGCAAGATAGAACCAAAAACGGTGAAGAAAGCTTTTCTGGATGCAGACTGGATTGTAGCGACGCAAGAGGAGCTCAATCAATTTGAAAGGTTGAATGTCTGGAGATTGGTAGAAAGACCGAAAGACAAATTCATCATTGGCACTAAGTGGATTTTCAAGAACAAGAAAGATGAACATGGTGTCATCATTCGAAACAAAGTGACACTCGTGGCCAAAGGATATAGTCTGCAGGAGGGGATAGACTATGATGAATCATTTACCCCCGTTGCTCGGATAGAGGTCATTAAAATATTTTTAGCTTTTGCAGCTCATAAGAATTTCACTGTATATCAAATGGATGTAAAAACTGTGTTTTTGAATGGGGAGTTAGCAGATGAAAAATATACGTATCAGCCCGAAGATATTTTCAGATCCTTTGACGGGCCGTCGTTGTGACCCGCCGGTTTAAACCTTAAATCCACTAATTAGATAGAGAAGTAAGGGTCGAATCCACAGGGAGTGTGGTCGTAATTTGGATTAGGTTATTAGCCTTATAGTAATAGGTTTATTGAAAGCAATAAAATTATGAAATCGTGGATTTGAATGAGTTTTTTAGAGTAATGAATTCCTATTGCTTGTAACTAAAATTAAGAACGAAGTAACTAACGAAGAAGATAAACAATCAAGATATGAATTAACCATTAACGGAATCACCACGACATAAGTATTACTCACTATAATTTCATACAATGATCACATAGACATAATCAATTGCGCGACTAAATTAATCAAATGTATTTTAACCAATAACTCTCGGCATAGCGTATGCAACATTAAAACTCGTCTTAATCCCTAAACTAATGGACTTGGCACGAATAATAACACCATTATAAACTATCTTGCTTTTACCAATCACAACACACAATCATAATCATAGCCAAATGTTTATCATTTACATACACATAATAAATATAGCTCAATACGAATACATCAAAACATAATAAATTAAAGTAAAGTAAACTTAGCCGTAGAACCTCTGTATAAGGCTAATGGGATTAGCCGCTCATTGTATGCTCGTCACACTCACGATTCTGAGCCATTCAATAGCTTGCGAACCACCATCTTCGTTCCCGTATTGTAGATCCACTCCAGCAGAGCTTCAGCACACTTGCACACACGTCGGGACTCTCCTACAAAGCTGCCCCTCTTCCACTATTTATAGAGAATCAAAATTAGGGTTTCCAGGGCTGAAAAACGCGTATTGGCGCCGCACCAGCGCAGGCCAGGCGCAGGCCTGCGCCCCCTTGCGCCCGGATGTGGCTAGGGTTTAGCTGGCATGTGCTGGAACGTATCTGGACAGGTTGGGCGCTGTGTGGAGCGCAGGCCTGCGCCCTCCTCAGTACAATTTGCTCTAAATTCCCTCGGTTGCTTTTTTTATCATCTTGGCCCTGAAATACAAGCTTGGAGTAATATTATGGATTTTATGAAGTATCGGTGCTTAAAATGATCATAATATGACTCAGATACCATATAAATTGTAGACTTATCATCCTTCGAAGCCTGATCATGTATATATTTTAGACACGTCACTATATGGCCTTAAACAAGCACCTCGAGCTTGGTATGATGCCTTATCATTTTATCTATTAAAATTTGGCTTCAACAAAGGCGCAGTAGACACTACCCATTCATTAAACGACAGGGTCCCGATATCATAGTAATTAAGATATTTGTAGATGATATAATATTTGGGTCTACTAATCCAGAATTTTGTAAAAAGTTCGCGATTTTAATGTCCCGAAAATTTTAAATGAGCATGATGGATGAAATAATTTTTTTCTTGGGTCTACAAGTTAAACAACTGAATGATGAAATTTTCATCAATCAGTCTAAATATATTCAAGACATGTTGAAGAATTTTAACATGGTTAACAGTACTCCCATGAAAACACCCAAGGCTCCTGATTCTAAATCAAAACTAGATGAGGACATATCAGGAAAACCTGTTGATGTCACTCATTATCGAAGAATTATTGGGTCATTAATGTATTTAACTGCGAGTAGACCTGATATTATGTTTGCTACGTGTGTCTGCGCTAGATATTAGGCAAATCCAAAGGAATCACATTTGGCTGCTGCCAAAAGAATTTTAAGATATCTGAACGGTACTCCGAACTTAGGAGCAGTTCAATTCCTTGGTGACAAACTCGTCTGCTGGTCATCCAAGTAACAACACTGTGTGTCACTGTCAACAGCAGAAGCTGAGTATGGTATTCTATGATCATGCCGTTCACAAGTATTGGGGATGAAGAGCCAACTGCGAAACTACGGGTTTAATGTTCAGAAGATCCCTATCTATCGTGATTCCCAGAGCACAATTGCAATAGCTTCTAATCCGGTGCAACACTTCAAAACTAAACACATTGACATTCAGTACCATTTCATAAAAGATCATGTAAAAAATGGTAATGTAGAATTATATTTTGTACCAACTCAATATCAACTACTGATTTGTTTACCAAATCATTAGATGAAAAACACTTTAACTTATTGGTATACAAATTGAGTATGTTGAATCGGTAGGTTTAAATATTCAGTTGTATACAATATAATTTTAATTTTACAATTTTGTACTTGATTTAATTTTTTGTTATTCTCATGTGATTTAAATGTTTTTAATTTTTCTGAGATTTAACAGAATCGGATTGTCATGTGTAGGGGGAGCAAATAGAAAATTTTTATCTGATATTTGTAAATCGGATAATTTTTATCTGATTATTTGCAGGGGGAGCAAGCTTAAAAGGTGATATTAATCTGAGGGGGAGTATAAATGCAGAATTCAAGGGGGAGCAACATTTTATTTGTTTGTTACTTCATATTATTTTTTTTGTTAGTTAAAATTTTTTTGAAGTTCATTTTTTTTGTTATATTTTTTTACTTCATTTTAATTTTTTTTTTTGTGTGCAAATTTTTGTTTTTTATTTTTTTTGGTGTGTAATTTTTTTTTTTTTTTGGTTTTTGGTTAAATGGGCTTAAGTGAAAATGAGAGAATGGGTTACATTTTAAAATGGGCCGGGTTAAATTTTTCAAAATAGGGTATAAATTTGAATTTGGAAATTCAAATTAACCTTTTTTAAAATTCGTGCACTGTTCACAGCCCTTCCAAATTTTTTCTCGATTTTTCTTTGTTAGATCTCTAAATTGTGATAGTTTCAAGGTTTATATTGTAATAAATGAAACTTAGTTTAGTGTTCATTTTGTAAGGTTTCAAAGTTATGTGTAAATGGGTTAAAGGACCAAAAGGTCAACCCATGGGTATGGATAGTTTAGATCCATTTGTTTGCTTATAAATTGTTTGTTTAGGTTAAAGGTTTTAGTTGTTGAAAGCTTTTGTATGTACGTGGAATTGGAAAGCATTTAAGGTTTATCTAAACTTGATTGTTCTTATTGTTCTTCATTATATTTGTAGTGTTCTTCATGCTTATTATGTTATTGATCTTTTGAATGAATGCTTCTATATTGGAATTACAATTGGTATCAGAGCCAAAAAAATTGGTTTTAAAGTCTTCATAAATCTTTGACTTTCGAAATTTTTCTTGAAAATTTTTGCATTTTTCTGAAAAATTGTTAATGTTCTTGAACGTTCTTCGTGTTCTAAGAAGAATCCCCCTGCTTGATCTTTGAATTCAAAATTTCTTAACTGTTTGTGGTTAAATCTCGTTTGATACTATATTCCTTTGGGTGAACATCTTACTGTTTAATCACAAATTCGTGAAAGAAAGTATATTTAATTCAAAAATCATTCAATCTGTGCTTAATTTATGCTTAAATTTTGTTGCATTCAAGAACCATTCCTCATCCGAGAGTTACAACTCTCGGATAGAACTGAATAGTATGTTTCCTAGTTAACTTTTTTTTTTTCCTAAGTATTTCTAAGCCTTAGCTTTAATCGCAAGTTATAACTTGCAGATATCACAGACTGATACTTGCTTGTCATAAATCTGCCAACGTACTTAACACATCATCCGCAAGTTCCTACTTGCGGATCCCAAAGCACACTCTTTACACTTCTGATTTTCCTAAGTTAGAAACTCTCCTAAGTGTATCACCCGCGAGTTACAACTCGCGGATCCACTTCATCCGCAAGTCCCTAATTGCGGATCCAACAGCAAACCTATTTAAGATTCAAATTCTTCAAAGTAACCCATCTACCACTCCATCCGAAAGTTATAACTCTCGGATAAAGCAACACCCGCGAGTTCAAACATTCTTTGATCACTTAGAATTTTTCTTGATTCTCACTTAGTGTGTTTGCACACTTAAGGATATAATCACTTACCAATCTCGGTCCAAATAAGCCTTCTTCATGAATTGCGACACTCTCGCTATGGGATTTGATGTCTGGCCTCCAACTCTGTATCGAGGACGCTGCACTCTATGGAAATCTCGTTTCCTCGATTTCATTGAACGTAAAGGATTAGCTGCTGACATTCTAGATTCCATCTATAATGGTCCTGTACAAACCACTCTGCCTAAACCAAATAATTCTGATTCCAGAGTCGAGGACGCTTTTAAGCCAGTTCACACACCGGAACAAATCAATAGGACTAAGACTGATAGGATATCCCGCTCATTTATCATCCAGGCTGTTCCGGAGGATATCTATATCAGCATAGATAGTTTTAAGATTACGATCGTAATGCCAAACAACGTGAAGAAAATGCTTTAAACAAATATGACATGTTTTCTAAAAAAGATGGAGGGACTCTGGAAACTACGTATCACTGCTAATGCACGCTGATGAATGAACTCTGCAAGAATGGAGTCAACAAGTCTCAAGTAGAGCTGAATAGGAAGTTTGTGAAATCTCTGAAGCCAGGATGGAAACAATTCGTCTGGTTGATCCACGAGATAAATGACATCTGCATACACGGTCTCTTTGATAGTATCGTAGTCTACCAGTCTGAAGTCTCGGGTAAGCTCGAACACAAGAAGCCCGAGGAAACCACCTCGTCTGACAGTCTTGCTCTTCTCATAGACAAGAAACTTAAGTCCTCTACTTCCATTAAACTCCTCAAAATACTATCTGAGTCATCTGAATCCGATACTGATGATGCTGACAATGATCCTGAGGCTACTGAACTTCGAAAGCAGACCTCTTTACTCATTCATGCCTTTCATAAGAATTTTCCCAAATCATCAAACAAGCTTCGACGAGAAGCAAAGAGTAAAAAGTATGATGACAAGAGGGAATTAGCTGAGAAACCAAAAGAGGAGGAACGTGAAGCTGATGACAAAGAGAAAGGATGTTTAATTGTGGTAAACCAAGCCATTCTGCACGCGAATGCCGTCTTTCGAAGCAAAAGAATGAGCACTACTACAAAACAAAGTACAGTCTCGCTAAACAAAAGAATGTTGGCCGAGTACTATTCGCTGAAGAGGAACACTTGTTAGAAGATACTGACAACGAAGACGATGCTGCAGATCCCATGTGCTTCATTGCCGACACTCAGCCACCAGAAGTTACGATTCCAGTACCGGAAGTCTCACTGATGGCTCAAGATGCAAGTTCCAGTAACCCATCTCCTGCAACAGATAAGGAGGTATCCTCTATCCCCGAAGAATTCTTTGTTGAACTAAATGTTTTGCGTAAAGCGGCTGACAAACTAAAGGTTTGTCAAACTGGCCTTCGGGATGCTCGAAATGAAACATCTGATTTGAAAACAAATTTTTTAGGGTTATGGGCTGATCTATCTAAGACAAATACTGTAACGATGGAAGTAACTACTAAATTGGCCAAATTAGAATACGACCATCAAGTGCTTAAGTCTGAAAAATCCAACAGTGACTATAACTATCGCTGTGTCCGGGCTGAGAAAACAGAACTAGACGAAAAATTCAAAGACATGGAAGATAGGTTTTACAAACGTGATCAAACTATAAATATGTATAAACCTATAAAATTGAAGTCAAAAGATGGTTGAGGATATAACTGTCATGGGGTCATGCATGAAATGGTCAACATACAACATGATCCTATGTATGATGTTGAGACCATGGGTTACGATTTTAAAATGCCTTATCACAAAACCCTGCCAGAAGTGTTAACTGAAGAAGAAGAAAAACGAGCCATACCTCATACAAAAGAAATTAAATTTGTTTATAACTGGTTAAATTACGATTCTCTTCAAGGAAAATTAGATAAAACATTTCGAAAAGATGAATTTGTTGAACCAAAAGAGATCACACTTGATCCGAACTTGCCAAAACCTCGTGAATAAGAACCATATTCTGCTCTAGAACATCAGGCTTCTGATCTAAAAAAAATTGGAAAATGCAGCACGAGATTTTGAGCGATAACGGATAGATTTTACAAATAAAATATCAGATCTAGAAGCTGAATTTTCTCACATAAATTCTTCTATGGCTGACACTTCATTGCAAAATGATAAATTCCATGACTTTGAGTTAACGTTAAAAGAAACCAAAGAGTTGTTTGATTCTGACAATCACAATTTTTTAAGGAAAGAAAATGAGTTTAATGAGGCAAGACACCAGTTTTATGTATGAGAACAAAATTTCAAACTTGATGCCAACTTGCTCTAAGTTGATACCAGAACTTGCATGCAAGAAAACACAATTTGCTTTGCACTGCACATTCTCTATTTGTGGATGTCTCTCTTGATATATCGATTCCTTGGAAGCTTCTCTTTTATACTCATTCTCAGAATCTCAGTGAAGCTTCTTCATTGGCTATAGAGAAAGTGGGAATGTCTTGTAAAAAGACAGAATTAATTTTCAGCATTATGACAAATCAGGCTTTGTCTAGTTGTTGCAAAATCTTCGTCTTTTTCTTTTTGTCTCTGTCGTCCACAGCTTTACCTTAAAGAGGAATGTCAACTTTAGACCTTTACTCTTTGTAGTAATACTATTTTTATATAAGAAATGGTCTGTCTTCTGTTTCAGATATCCTCTTTGTCTTCATGCTTCAATACAGCTTTGGCAACACTTAGCGGTTTTCGTTTTTCCACTTTGTCTTGAGTTGTAGACTAATCTTTACGTTCAAGACTTTGCATGAGGACATGGAAACAAATTCTATAATGTGTAAACTTGTACACAAAGAACAGGTTCTGTTCACAAATAACAATACACTAACTTGAGTCAAAGTTCTTCAAGAGATATGAACAACTTAGATAGTTTCTGTCAAAACTATCCAACAGTTATGGACAACTTTGACAATCTGCCAGTTACAACTAATGTAACAATGTAAAAAGACTTAAGCTGATTTTGCAAATCATTTATTAGGTTTCAACAAGTCATTAAAAAGCCCAAATATCTCTTTCCTCACTTCTTTCCCATCAGCATGACTCTGTGTCCAGCCTGACAACTATTTCTCATCAACTGTCAAGTATTGCTGAAACCTATTCTGTTTCTCTTCCCTCCACTTTTGCCTCTTTGAATACCTTGGTGGTATCCCTGTCCAACACAGTGGCATCAGGTTTTGAAGATGTGCTAGAGTCCATCAATATTACTCTCGCACATCTTAAAAGCCTTGTGTTTAGTGATGCCGACAGGGCTGCCATTTCCATCCTATCAGACACCTCTAACTCTCAATCATCCTCTCTTGACAAAGGCCTCACCTAGTTAGCAGAGGTGAATGACAGCTTGACCTTCTTAGAGAATAGCCTGGTTGGTCCTAAATCTGTTCCCAAGTCTGTTGCTGACAAGGCCTCTGGATCTGTTCCTTTGGGCAGTATTGATGTTGAAGGCTCTGTGACATCTCTTTCAAAGAGGGAGAAGAAGTCTGCCTCAAAGACTAAATCTAAGAGGGGAGAAATCGCCATCCCATTCTAAGGAGAATTTAGCTTCTGTTGGGCAAGCAGCAGGCCAATAAACCACTGCTGCTACTGCAGGTACATCCCATGACTCCAGAACAGCTGAGCCTACTTAGGCTAAGTCTCCAAGCCCTGCACCATTCAATGGGAGGAACTTTTTTTTTAGGACAAGCCAAACAAAAGAAGACAACTAATCCTGGAATCATCAGAAGAGGAGACTAAGAATGCTTTATCCACTTCAGCCAAATGAAAAGGAAAGGGTGTTACAAAGATTAAAAAGGAATTCCAGCTTAGATATGATATATCTCAAGCAAAAGAAATGAAAATGCCACTTGAAACCTACTATGAGTGGAAGCAAGAGCAAGATGACCTCGAAAGAGCAAAAAAGGAAGCAACCTCTGTGAAAGCTACTCAAGTTTTTGCTGCCAAAGAGGGAAAGAAAGTAAAAATGCCATCTTTGGTAGTGCAACAGAGAGCAAAGAAGGAAAAAGGATTAAAGGTCTTTGTAAGCAAAGAGAAGTCTATGTCCACCACCCCTTCATCTGTCAGAACCCAATTTCGTTTTGAGAACTTGGCTAAAAAGAAGTTCTATGATGTTGCTGAAAGAAGACTGACCAAGGAAACAATTATCAAAGTTATTCCCACTTCAATAAAGAATCAACCTTGGAAGCTACAGATTACAAGATTTGGTGCTGATGGCCTGTTCTAGAGTCATATGATGCAGTTGAAGTAGCCAAAACGGGATATAGAGAATACGTTGGACTTGCAGTTGCTATAAGCAGTTCAGAATCTGAGACTGCCAAAATTGTTAGAGCATTTGTGAGAAAGTTGATAGAGAAGGTAAAGGGGTTAGGTCTCATTCCTGAAGATATGATTAAGGGTACTTCCACAATGGAACCCAGAATCAAACCAAAAACACAGAAAAGGGACACAAAACTTGAGGAGATGGTCAAGCTGATTGAACAAGGTTTCTATGCCACTGAGATTAAGGGTATGGATCACAACCTGCTTAAAGGTGTGGAACCTGCTGAAGGGAAGTTTATTGAAGATCATGAAGTTGGAGTATTCTTTGTGGATGCTCTTTCTAAGAATATGTGTTTTCAAAGAGCTTCAGATCTTCCTAAAGCTTGTGTCTAACAGCTTCTGTTCTTCAGATGCATGACAGCTTACATCAAGCCCTTCAGGTGGAGAGTAGCAACTCTAAATCAGTTAGAAGCTTGCAATTCCAGAGGAGAACTGGACAGCCAAGAGCTTTTCTATCTTAAAGAAGAGGTTCAATGTTTTAAAGCCAGGAAAGAAATGTTGGCTAGTCTGGAAGAAAAGAAACTCCTCCAAGCTGCTACTGAGTTAGAGAAGGAGAAAGAAAAAGAACAATGCCCCTCTACAGCTTATCTAAACACACTTGGGAAACCTTTTTGGACCTAAAATTGGTAGCAGAGCAGTTTTGAGTGTGTATCGTCTCTAGATCTCTCATAACATCCCTATGAATTCAAAATAATCAATCACAAATATAATATCAAACAATTAAAGAACAAATTCCAACACTAACCAAATGATTAATTGCACCAAAAGTGAATTACAAAGAAGATTGGAATTACGTACAATGTATCCCTATATGTAATGAAGTCTGTGCAATTACAAAAATCAGATTCGTGCAATTACAATTACTGATTCCGTACTGAACTGTACTATTTATATACAAATGTCTAACTACGAATTACTCACAAAACAAACCTTAGACATATTATATTCATCAACTAAAATTGATTCTAACATTCTCCCCTTTGATGAATTATACCTAGTCTTCAATTTGATAACCACAGCTTCATCTCAAAATGTCTGATACTTGTCCTGTTTGACAGCCTCCAATTTATCTTTGAGATGAATTCAACCATAAGCTTTCTGTCATTCACACTCAGTGCCCTTCTTTGTCTTTCTTTTCTTGTCTGCTGCCAACTTTCCTCTCAAACCATTCATCAGCTTTTGCAGCGTTCCATCAGAGAACTTATTCAATTCAATGCTCCACATAGCTATAAGATTTTGATCTTTATCTTTGTAGATTGCTACAGGACGCTTGGCCATGACAACTTGAAACTCTTTCAAATTTTCTATGAATTTGATGAGTCGATTAGGCGCAGTGATGTTTATCTTTCTCATCCCTCTTTCAACTCCAATATGTAGATCTTGCACAGACATAAGCACCAATTTTGTGTGCATGAAGTGAAACAGTGTCTTTAGTGTAAATCTACAATGTTCATTCCTCTTGCTTATACACAGCTATTCAAACAGATCTTCAATATCTACCAAATGCATTCCAAATATATCAGCCTCGGTGAATGTATATGTATTTCCATCTGCTCTGGTCACGGTAAAAGTCGGATAAAAGATTTCAACGACTGTGCTTTATTTTGCAGGAAACTAGCATAATTTGATAAATTTGGCATATTGGGCTCAAGCACTCCGAACAACTTAAAAAACATGCACAGGGCTTGCTTTTTACAAAATATTTTCTTTTCCAGGTGATCTTCAAGATAAGGAAGCTTGTTTCTCTTTCTAATATAATCACCGGATTACTTTGCAGATAAGTCCAACACTTTTATCTTCTTCTTACTTATTTCATCCTCATTAAGTGGTGTCAGCATATCTCTGATTTCAATCTGAACAATCTGTTGAGCTTCAAAACTCAACCAATGTTGTCAATGTGACTCATCAGCCAAGATATACTAATTAAAAAAATCTGTCCATGACTTCAACCTAATTCAGCTCCTTAACCACTTGAGGCATAACACTCTATATTGGAAACAACTCTACTTCTTCTTCTTTTACATTAACCATTACCTCAGGCTTTTCAACAATCGGTGTTGGTACATCATCTTTCAATATCTCCTGCACCAGATCCTCTTTTTCCTCAATCCTATCTGCTCTCAAAGATACATCATTCAGATCAAACATATTGTCATCATTTGACAACTCAACTTCCACTTCTTTATCAACTCCCTCAATCATTAAAGTTTGACCTTGAGCTTCGTCATCAGAGTCATCATACTCTTCAAAATTATAAATTCCTGAATGAATACTTAAAGAAACTGGAAGACTTCATTAAGAATTAGTTCCACCTCACTTTGAGCATCAACATGCTTTTCTTTAGAGCTCCCTGCTTCACCAACCTCTTGACCTCCCATCTCTTTTTCTTTTTATGGATATGTGATCATTAAAAGTCCTGATCCTTGTTCACTAAGCTTCCTCCTCTTGTCCCCCTCATGAGGAGCATCATCGAAGTCATCATTGTGCTCATCATGTTTTCATTTTGGAGCAGAAGCTTGTACTTTTCATGTTTGTTCCACAGCTGAAATTCTTTCAGAAATATCACCCAAAGCTGTAATCACTGTGCTCTCCAACCCAATCATCCGTTCTCGCATCTCGGTAGATTGATCAAACATAAACTCTTTAAGCTCGTCAATTGATTCTTGCAGATCTGTTTGTTTAACTTCTTCAACTATATTTTTTCCCTTCAAAAGCTTCTGAACATCTATTCCATCATCTCAGAAAATTGATTTGTCATTTGAATGTTTGACATCTATTCCATCATCTCAGGAAATTTATTTGTCATTTGACTTAAGACGCCAGCAATTGCTTCATTGAATTTCTCTTCAGTAACAAATGGTGATATTCTAACCACTTGGACACTCAGACTTCCAGTTGACACAATAGTCGAACTTGTAAAAAGAACATCTGCGTAGCCTAAAGTCAGAGTTGGCATTGACATTCCTCTGGTAGGACTTTCAACCATTTTAAGTGAAGGAGAAACAGATGCTTCCGACACTATGATTGTTCTGGCAGGAACACTTAGTTCTACTACACTTACTTCAACACATGAAGTCGACTCTAGTGTCCTAGTGTGTATAGGATCTATTTCTCGTGCATGAACAAAAGTTGTACACCCAGGCAGTTGTGTACTTGTTTCAATATTCAAAAAATCCAAAGGAGTTAAGGATAGATCATGTGTTAGATCCCAGTGAGAAATTGAAACATCTTTCTGTTGGGAGGACAATGAGTGGCTGGTGGGGTGTGCAAGCGTCAGTGGGATACTGACTGTTTCAATGTTGACTCCCATTTGGGAGCCAACAGCAGATGTGGCTTGATCCCGACTATTTGGGCTGGGTAACTCCCTCACTCTCCCTAGCAAATTAAACAACATCAATCTCCGAAATTCTATCAGCTAAAGAAAATACAATCATGCCAGCACCACTCTCATTATCATCATGGCATTCCTCATTATCATCATCATTATCATTTCTTTCATCAGGTCCTTCAGCAATATTGGATAAAGTCCTTTCAGAATCCAATCCTCTCTCACCTCCCCTCACCTGCTCCTCTACTCCCTCACACTCAGCTTGGCTGTCCTGAACATCAGCCCCATGCTGAAGTTCCTGCTCTCCTAATACTCATTGGTTAAGAAAACCTGGTTCCTGGATTTCTATAGGAGCATGATCTATCCTATATAACTTGACCTTCTCACTTTCTTGATCTGCATCTTTCAAAAGAGCCTCTGGAATAGGCATCACATTAGCATTCGGTGCATCTTGGACCCCATGTAGACTCATCATTACATAGTCCGAGAACTCCTGAGCATTTGACCTTTTCGAGATTTGCTCATTAGCTATCAAAATTCCCCTTATCAAAATTTGAATGAAACGTTGAAGCTGTACGAACTTTCGTGCTTGATTTGTTGTCTTTGCCAGAACAACTTCTTTCAGATCCTCCCAAATGCAGTGAGCATAATCGTAATGTTTGTTGAAAGCAATCTCGTGAAAGATTCTCAAGTAGTGTATGCTCCCTCTAACAATTCCGGTATGCTTGGAAGTAATGCATATGTTGACTATCCCAAATAAAGTGTATCACTCTCCATTTAGGCCATTCCTATTAAACTTTGAGCTTTTTGGTAGAGTTTTGGAATAACCTAAGCAGATTAGATCATGAACTAGCTCTTCATCTGATACAAAATCTTCATAATCAGCTAATTCCGGAAAGTTCACTGTATCAATTCTGCGTGGTAGAAACAGGTTATGGTGAAGTCTGGCAAGGGTGATCTTTGCCTTAAACTGATCTATTGTAACCTTAAAGTGATGATTTCCATCATCTGGTACAAACTTTATCGTGTGCCAGAACTGTTGCAAGTAGACTTGGGGGATAGAAGGTTTGTACTGTAATAGGTAGCCCAGAGGATGTCCTTTAAGTATGTCCACAATAATGGGATGACTGAATTTGAAAATTTTTAGATCAAGTCTGTGGTTATTGTCACGAAAAGGTAGACAATGTTTAGTTTTCACAAGGTGAGTGTCTGGGATGGGTGATGAAGGTCATGGTCGGGTGATTGAGGCTGATTTCACTGGTTTTGAGACCAGCGTATGCTTTGATGAGGAATGTGAATCAAAAGAATTGGAATGTTGGGATTGAGCTTGGGATGCCATTTGTAACCTGTGAAAAATAACAAACATGTTAGTAAAATCAGATAAACAAAAGTAATCCTGCAAATAGAAAAATAAAACATTTTACTAGAAAATAGAAAAAATTGTGTTTTATTATTTAAAGCATCAAGATTCCAGACAATAATATTAAAATATTATCGTTAGGATTCCAAAGTCAATCGTTGAGAGACCAATGTTAGAAAAACACAGATTTTAAAAATTTCTTGAAAAATGTGAAATTTTTCTGAAAAATTAAAAAAATCCACCACTTAGACTCATTTTGAACAATGTTACATGAATCTCGAATGAAATATGAAAGTTCTCAGGTGACACATGAATCAACTCGCATGACTTATGAATGTTACATGATTTATCGAATGAAGTACCGGTCACTCTCGAATGAAGTAGCAGAAAAACTCGAATGAAGAACTACTCAACTCGAATGAAATCTTTGACCAACTCGAATCATTTTGACATATTCTCGAAATACTCATGAATCGAGTTGAAACACTTGAAATAAGTATGATTTTCTAGAATGCCTTTTAAAAATACAAGAAATAAATCTAAGTCTTATCCTAGGCAACTCGAATAAGAAAGAATGTTCCTCTAACGACTCATGGATCCAACTCGTATGAAACTAGAACATACTCGAACCATGTTGTTCTCGAGACTGATTTTAAAAGTTTCTAAGTCCCTAACAATGCCCAACTCGAATAACAAACAAAAGTTCCTCGAATCATGAATTAACCAACTCGATAGAAACTAAAAGTTTCTCGAATTGCACTTCATGCAACTCGATCAATACTGATTATTTCTCGAATGTTGTTTTGATAGAGTTAACATTTTACAAACTTTTCTAAGTCCTAAATGTCACTGAAAATTTTCAAGAATCATTATTGTAACATCCGGCATTGAACCAGGTTAGCAACAACGACCTAATTAGTATTTAATGGCCAATTATAACCTAATCAGTGGTCATTAGAAATTAACCAAAGTGATTAACAAGGTTCATGAAGAAATTCAACTCAATTAGAATCAAATTCATCGGTGCGATAAATCGGGAAATTAATTAATCCGATCGATTTACGATATGAGGGATTAATTCAACTAAGTACATAATTAAATTATGATTAGTAACACTAATCAAACACTAATACAATTACTTAACATTAATTATGCAAGACTAAAACAATTCATTAAAACAATGCATCCATAAGTACTTATGAAATTACAAGAAAAGGGAAATACAAGAATACATTTCTAAATACATTTATACACAAAAAAAATATAAATACATGTATAATACATGTATGGCTGGCCTATAGGCCATGTGTGTATTAGAAGTTGACTTTTATTTTTTTAATATTACTTTAAACACAATCATTTTGTCTAAAAGTGCACTCTACCTTTTCATCCATGCCTTTCATCATTTGAAAGACCAAACACTTTGCCTATAAATAAGACCTCATTTCTCACTTCTTTTCCACACTTCAAACAACAAAAACCTCTCCTTTTCTTCTCTCAAAACCGGATTTATACACTCACACATCACAAACTTGTGCATTCAAGTGTTCTTCAAGTGTTCTTCAAGAAAATCAAGTGTTTTGGTGCATATCTTGCAAGGATTTCAACTTCTACTCAAAATCATATTCTAAATACTTCAAAGTAACTAAATACTAACTTATTTCATCATACATTTATGTTTATATAAGTCTTGCATAATATATATAATCACCAACAACAACAAGTTTCATAAAAAAACTCAAGTTTATAAGTTTCTAGTTTTTATTTTTAAGTTGTTTCTTTAAATGTGCATATGAATATATGAACACATTATAAACATGTTAATATTATGAAAACATGTGTTATACATGTGTTGTATAACTTTTACAACTTTTATACAAGTAGTCTTTGAATAAATTTATTTCGGCAGAAAATTTATATCGACTTTGAAAAATCATAACTTATTCATAACTCAACGAAATGAGTTGATTCTTGTCTCAAAAGTTAGATCTATGTCTTAACTATAGATCTGGAATTTTTCATAATTTATTTTGGAGTTTAAGACCTCCAGAAATTATTTGGGAAACCGAAAGTTTGACAGCTCAAAAATGGCCAACATAGGGTTTTTAACGAGCTTTTTCACCAACCTAAACATCTCGAAAAATGGCCGGTCTTGATTCTAAAAATCCTTTGTATATAGTAGTTTAATGTCCTAGAAAACCAAAGTCTAAAACATTTTGGAGCTTGGTCAAAAACAGCCTCAAAGTAGGCCCAAAAACCTCCGAAAAAGCTGGAAAATTGTATATACATAAACTTGACGTTTTAAGCAAATTTTATTTACAAACTTGTAATGTTGGGTGACTTAAGACATAAAAATCTATAAATATATATATATCATCATATAGTAGAGATATTAAGTCCTTATTATCATTTAGGACCCGTTTAATCTCGCTCGGTGCATCATCCGTCACTTTACGCTAGTTTTTACCATCACACGCTCGGTGAGTTCTCATAGCCCCTATTTTCACACAGTTATGTTTTGGGGATGAAATACATGCTTCGTTTTTATATGGACACGGAAATATCTCCATTTCTATTATGTATTACACATGTGGTTCCATTAGCCCTGATATCATGAACCGTTAATTGCATTTATTTGTAAGCGCGAATATATTGTGGATAGATCTACTGGGAGTCATGTCCCCCACTCGGGTTAGTCGGGTTGGCTAACAGCGGGTGCATATATATTCAACACACGGTATTACGTATGAGAATACTGCACAGGGCAAACTCATTTTAAATTAAGCTTCAGTTGCATGATGGTTTATATGTAATACATAACAAGGAATTTATGATTTTATAAATTCAATCTCTATTATTGTTGTCCATACGAGTCAGATTTACGTGTAAACCTATGAGCTCACCAACAATTTTGTAGACGTATTTTAGCGTGTATTTTCAGGAAATTAAGGCAAGTCCATCACATCGGTAGTATTTTCAAGCTTCTGCATTTAAGGAGTCGCACTCAGTTTCAAACCATCGGAGATTTATTTGCATTATTTTGGATGATTTAATTATGTATTTAAATCTCTGTACCTTGCGAACTTCTCTTTATCATTTTGGGTTATGTAAAATTTATATCTTTTAAAGTTACGCCGATGTATTTTCTGAAAACGTCCATATAGTGGTCGTTCATTATGATTATGGTTACGCTTCCGCGACGTCGCGCTTCGTTGCCAACCGGGGTAACAGGGTTTGACAGATTGGTATCAGAGCCATAGTTATTGTGAACTAGGTTGCATTAGTACCTAGACTATAACTGTTAGAAAAAAACTAAACTTTCTTCAAGAACTGTGAACACATATATGGACCCTGATGACAATAACATGTCGAAATTCACCCCTAGGGAAGGGTGTGACTAGCACAACGGGAGTCTATCCCGGTACCTGCCCATCAGCCAAGCCCGCCGCAGTAGTAACGGGCAAGCATAGGACAGTGGGGATGGATGCCTCACACTCTCCAAGAGTGGAGAAACGAGGAGGGGGTCCAAATCCAATTTGAAGTCAGAACACCATCTTCCTCTCATGTGCCGACACTTACCTAGAAACCTATGTAACAAACGATGTCCTTGTTGGTGGCAAGGGCCGCCAGACACGACCTCCAATTTCGACAAAATCCACCAAGAGGTCGGTGAGATCTTTGCAAGGATTAAGTAGGAGGCAATGCAAACCACCAATAAACCTTAGGCCAACCAGAATACCCAGGCGATTTAACAAGACGGAATTGACGAATTGTGACAGCACCTAGCGGAGCACAAAGCCTACACTGCGGAACTAATCCAACGAATTAACGCTCTGGAGTACGAGGAAACCCCGGAGGCATCTCTTTATAGTATTTCTCTAGGCTTTACTATCTGATATATCTTAGGGTAAATGAGGCTTAAGGATTTATCAGAAAATTCTGACCATATCATATACAAAGATTAAGTATCAAGAACTTTTATGAGGAATTAAGTTTTAACTACAACTCTGCATAGGAAAAGATAAAGTTGTGACTATCTGCCTAAGAAATTTCAAAAACGTAGACTTATCCTCTTATCCCATTAGATACCACTTATGCATTTCTACTATTTGATACTGGTGCTAATAGGAGCTTTATGTCCACTAAGTTCACTAAGCAGATAAATTCCATTAAGTGCTACTTATGCTATTGAGGTTGATGACAGTGAGATGCTTAAGACAAATAATATAAGTTGAGGATGCTCCTTAGAATTAGTAGGCCGACTCTTTGAAACAGACATGATACCCATCAAACTGGGAAGTGTTTACGTGGTCATAGGCATGGATTGGCTATCGAAAATCGTGTGGAAATAGTATGCAATAAGAACACAGTTCATATACCTTTAGCCAATAAGAAGGTCCTTACTGTCCAACGCAAAGCAAGAATACCAAAGTAAGCATCATCTCTAGCATTAGGACCCTAAAGTGTTGATAGAGAGGGAGCCAAAGGGAAATCGACTCGAAAATATTCTTATTATTTATGGTTACCCCAAAGTTTTTCCAGAACACTTACCTGAACTCCCAACATCGAGGCAAGCAAATTCAAAAACAGGCCTAGTATCAGGTGCGGTACCAGTGGCTCGAGCACCATGCCGATTAGCCCCATCAATATAGTAAGAATCGTCCAACCAACTGTAGGAGCTCTTAGATAAAGGGCCTATCAAACCGAGTTCCTCGCTTTGGAGGAGCTCCAGTTTTGTTCATAAAGGAGAAGGATGGAACTTTCGGGATGTGCATCAATTACCGAGATATTAAATAAACTAAAAGAACCAATACCCACTTCCAAGGATCAACGACTTGTTTGACAAAACTCCAAGAATTAAGCTTCTATTCGAAGATCGACCAAAGATCTGGTTATCATCAGGTTAGATTTCACAAGAAAGATATTCCAAAGACAGCTTTCAGATTCCGTTTCGGTCATCATAAATTCCTATTAAAGTCGTTTGGATTAACCAGTGTCCCCAACGGTACTCATGGACCTCATCGAGTGTGCAAACCTTATTTAGACAAATTCGTGATTGTATTCATGAATGACTTTTAATCTACTCACGAAACGAGAAGGAGCACGAGCAACATTTAAGACTGATTCTGGAATTATCGGAGAAAGAACAACTATATGCTAAGCTTTCTAAATTTGACTTTTGGTTAGGAGAGGTGAAATCCCTCGGTCACGTGAACAATAGTAAAGGAATCCAAGTCGACCCCGCAAAGATCAAGGCTATCAGGAATTGGTCAACTCTTAGAACCCCCATAGAGATACGATAGTCCTTAAGACTTGCCACTTATTATAAGCAATTTTCTCGAAGATCACCAGAACTCTAACAATACTGACCCGAAAAGACATTAAGTATGATTGGAGCAAGGATCAGGAGATATCATTTCAGTTATTAAAGCATAAACTGTGCAGCGCGCCTATTTTGTCCATACCTAAGAGGAACGAGAAATTTATAGATTACTATGACACTTCACACAATGGGCTGATGTAGAAAGATAAGGTCATAGCTTATACTTCATGAAAACTTAAGGTTCACGAGGTGAATTACACAACGCATGATCTAGATCTTGGAACAGTAGTCTTTACCCTTAAGACTTGAAGACATTAGTTGTACGGTAAGAAGTGTATTACACTCACGGACCGTAAGAGCCTCCAACACATCTTGAACCAGAAAGAGTCAAATATTAGGTAACATCGTTGATAGAGCTAATAAGTGGTTGCAACAGTGAGATTCGTTATCACCTGAGGAAAACTAATGTGGTTGCAGACGCTCATAGCCGAAAGAAATGAGTTAAGCCATTAAGAGTACCAGCCATAGTTATAACCACTCAACCAAACCCTCCTTACTTAGTTCATGAAGTTATTAAGGAGGAAAATATGAAAAATAAAGCCCTGCACAGAATGGATAAATAGTTTGGAATAATGGTTAATGGAAATCATTACTTCAAGAATAGAGTCTGGTTACCCTGTTTTTGATAGAGTAAGAAATCTGGTTAAAGATGACAGACACAAATCAAGATATGTCGTTCTCCCCGGATCCGATAAAACGTATCATAGGGAACTATACGGGTGGCCTATCATGAAGGATGACATTGCCACATATGTCAAAAAATTTCTAACATGCTCCAAATTTAAGACCAACATCAGAAACCATTTGAGTAATATTCGACCACCTAACAAAATCCGCGCGTTCCTACCAATCAAGAAGAACATCAGGATTAATAAGCTACTCCTAACGTACCTCAAGGAAGTCGTCTCCGGATACGGAGTGCCTATTATAATAATTTTTGATATGGATAGCAGATCTACAGCTAAGCTTTTGGCAATTATTATAGCAAACTGTGGATACAAACCTGGACATGAGTACCACATATCACTCTCAGACCAATGGTCAGAATAATAGAACGATCCAAACCCTAGAACATACATTAAGAGCCTGTGTAATGGATACTCATTTACCTTAGTGGAATTATCGTACTACAATAGCTATCACTCAAGTATTAAAGCTGCTCCGTTTGAAGCCCTCTACGGGCAAAAGTGTCGATCACCGATTTATTGGGAAGAAGTGGGAAATGGCCAAATCACTGGCGTTAAGATCATTCACGAAACAACCGAAAGGATAGTACAGATACGAAACTGACTAAAAGTTTCCTGCGATTGTAAGAAAGTTATGCAGATGAAAAAAGAAAATCCCTTGAGTTCTAATTAGGAGAACGAGTACTGATGAGAGTCTCACCATGGAAGGGCGTGATACGATTTGGGAAACAAGGATAATTAAACCCTC
This sequence comes from Centrapalus pauciflorus, assembly GCA_020465985.1. NCBI lineage: Eukaryota > Viridiplantae > Streptophyta > Magnoliopsida > Asterales > Asteraceae > Centrapalus > Centrapalus pauciflorus. The sequence continues at coordinate 110,405 of JAANYP010000991.1, forward strand.
GATACATTGGCAATGCAAAGTCTTAAAGGGAATTGGACTCGTAGCTTATCGTTTAAAGTTACCACCAGAGCTTAGCAGCATGCACAATACCTTCCATGTATCGAATAAGAAGAAGTGTTTGTTAGAGGAGACACTTGTTACCCCTTGGAAGAGATCCAGCTAAATGATAAACTTCGCTTCATCAAAGAGCCGGTTGAAATCATGGACCGTCAGGTCAAAGGATTGAAGCATAGTTGTATACCCATCCTCAAGGTCAGATGGAAATTCTAGACATGGACCACAATTCACTTAGGCATGCAAAGGCTAGTTTAAGAAAAGATACTCTCATCTACTCTTAAGTAACAATACCCCTGAGGAAACAGGATAAAATTTCAGGACGAAATTCCCTTAAGAGGAGGAGACTGTAACATTCGGCATTGAACCAGGTTAGCAACAACGACCTAATTAGTATTTAATGGCCAATTATAAACTAATCAGTGGTCATTAGAAATTAACCAAAGTGATTAACAAGGTTCATGAAGAAATTCAACTCAATTAGAATCAAATTCATCGGTGCGATGAATCGGGAAATTAATTAATCCGATCGATTTACGATATGAGGGATTAATTCAACTAAGTACATAATTAAATTATGATTAGTAACACTAATCAAACACTAATACAATTACTTAACATTAATTATGCAAGACTAAAACAATTCATTAAAACAATGCATCCATAAGTATTTATGAAATTACAAGAAAAGGGAAATACAAGAATACATTTCTAAATACATTTATACACAAAAAAAAATATAAATACATGTATAATACATGTATGGCTGGCCTATAGGCCATGTGTGTATTAGAAGTTGACTTTTATTTTTTTAATATTACTTTAAACACAATCATTTTGTCTAAAAGTGCACTCTACCTTTTCATCCATGCCTTTCATCATTTGAAAGACCAAACACTTTGCCTATAAATAAGACCTCATTTCTCACTTCTTTTCCACACTTCAAACAACAAAAACCTCTCCTTTTCTTCTCTCAAAACCGGATTTTTACACTCACACATCACAAACTTGTGCATTCAATTGTTCTTCAAGTGTTCTTCAAGAAAATCAAGTGTTTTGGTGCATATCTTGCAAGGATTTCAACTTCTACTCAAAATCATATTCTAAATACTTCAAAGTAAGTAAATACTAACTTATTTCATCATACATTTATGTTTATATAAGTCTTGCAAAATATATATAATCACCAACAACAACAAGTTTCATAAGAAAACTCAAGTTTATAAGTTTCTAGTTTTTATTTTTAAGTTGTTTCTTTAAATGTGCATATGAATATATGAACACATTATAAACATGTTAATATTATGAAAACATTTTTTATATATGTGTTATATAACTTTTACAACTTTTATACAAGTAGTCTTTGAATACACAACAAGAATCATAAGTTGTTTCAAGTTTATAAAACTGCGGATTTTCGGCAGAAAATTTATATCGACTTTGAAAAATCATAACTAATTCGTAACTCAACGAAATGAGTTGATTCTTGCCTCAAAAGGTAGATCTATGTCTTAACTATAGATCTGGAATTTTTCATAATTTATTTTGGAGTTTAAGACCTCCAGAAATTATTTGGGAAACCGAAAGTTTGACAGCTCAAAAATGGCCAACATAGGGTTTTTAACGAGCTTTTTCACCAACCTAAACATCTCGAAAAATGGCCGGTCTTGATTCTAAAAATCCTTTGTATATAGTAGTTTAATGTCCTTGAAAACCAAAGTCTAAAACATTTTGGAGCTTGGTCAAAAACAGCCTCAAAGTAGGCCGAAAAACCTCCGAAAAAGCTGGAAAATTATATATATATATAAACTTGACGTTTTAAGCAAATTTTATTTATAAACATGTAATGTTGGGTGATTTAAGACATAAAAATCTATAAATATATATATCGTCATATGTTAGAGATATTAAGTCCTTATTATCATTTAGGACCCGTTTAATCTCGTTCGGTGCATCATCCGTCACTTTACGTTAAAAAGCACTTTACGCTAGTTTTTACCATCACACGCTCGGTGAGTTCTCATAGCCCCTAGTTTCACACAGTTATGTTTTGGGGATGAAATACATGCTTCGTTTTTATATGGACACGGAAATATCTCCATTTCTATTATGTATTACACATGTGGTTCCATTAGCCCTGATATCATGAACCGTTAATTGCATTTATTTGTAAGCGCGAATATATTGTGGATAGATCTACTGGGAGTCATGTCCCCCACTCGGGTTAGTCGGGTTGGCTAACAGCGGGTGCATATATATTCAACACACGGTATTACGTATGGGAATACTTTACAGGGCAAACTCATTTTAAATTAAGCTTCGGTTGCATGATGGTTTATATGTAATACATAACAAGGAATTTATGATTTTATAAATTCAATCTGTATTATTGTTGTCCATACGAGTCAGATTTACGTGTAAACCTATGAGCTCATCAACAATTTTGTTGACGTATTTTAGCGTGTATTTTCAGGAAATTAAGGCAAGTCCATCACATCGGTAGTATTTTCAAGCTTCCGCATTTAAGGAGTCGCACTCAGTTTCAAACCATCGGAGATTTATTTGCATTATTTTGGATGATTTATTTATGTATTTAAATCTCTGTACCTTGCGAACTTCTCTTTATCATTTTGGGTTATGTAACACATTTATATCTTTTAAAGTTACGCCGATGTATTTTTTGAAAACGTCCATATAGTGGTCGTTCATTATGATTATGGATACGCTTCCGCGACGTCGCGCTTCGTTGCCAACCGGGGTAACGGGGTGTGACAATTATGGACATTTTTGTCTATACATTCATTGTTTCTTACTCGAAATTTGATTTTGAACATATTTTGTTTACTGAACTTTGTGCAGAAACATTTTTTCAATCCAAAAAATCAAAATTTCAGAGTTTCAAGAACTCGAAAGTTTTAAAACTTTAAAACCAAAATTTATGTTGTGTGATTTGAAATGGAACTTGAAATTTATTTTACAAGTTCAAATGATCAACACTAAATCAACCACATCATCAATTTCATATATAAAACATAGAATCGACAAAACACAAATTCACATACTTCACACACATGAACACACACAGTGCATTATATGTGCATATAACTAAAACACATTCTGAAAATAGACAAATAATAGGAAAAACAGTAAAACCACTTACAATTTAAACTATGAATTTGAAAAACTTTATCAGTAATTGGGTTTCTTTGTGTGTAAGAAATATCGAAGATGGATTTTTGGAGAAGATAGTGAATAGTGACCGGTTGTGGAAAAAGTTGAATTGATTTCAAATTTCAAATTTATAGATAATCTTAAATTTGAAATCCGGTCCATTCTCAACCTTTATTAGCCCATGCTCCTTTTCGAAATTGAAGCCCCTTTATGTAAAAAAAATTTCACACACACACAAATATAAAAATAAAACAAATAACCACTAAACAAAATAAAAACAACAAAAAAAATAAAATGAACAAAAAGAAAAATATTAACTAAGAAAATAAAGAATTAAAAAAAAACTGTTGCTCCCTCTTGAATTTTGCATAATAGCTCCCTCTCAGATGAATACTTCTTTAAATGTCAGCTCCCCTACAAAATCTCAGATAAATATACTTTCAGTCTACTCCCCCTGCACATGACAATCCGGATCTTTTAAACTCTGAGAAATTAACCTTTAAAATCACATGAGATTAAGAACATATTTAATCAAATGAAAAAATGTAAATTTAAAATTATATTTTGAAATGACTGAATGTTTAAATCTAACGATTCAACATACCTAATTTGTATACCAAAAAATTAAATCGTTTTTTAATCTAAGGCTTTGGTAAACAAATCAGCTAATTGATATTCAGTGGGTACAAAATCTAATTCTACATTACAATTTTCTACATTATCTTCTATAAAGTGATACCAGATATCAATGTGTTTGGTTTTTGAATGTTGCACCAGATTTGAAGCTATTGCTATGGCACTTTGTGAATCACAGTAAATGGGAATCTTTTGCGCTATAAACCTGTAGTCTCTGAGTTGACTCTTCATCCACAACACTTGTGAACAGCGCGATGATACTGCGACGTATTCAGCTTCTGCTGTTGACAGGGATACACAATGTTGCATTTTGGATGACTAGCAGACGAGTTTGTCACCTAGGAATTGTACTGCTCCTGATGTGCTTTTCCGATCCATTTTATGACCTGTGTGATCAGCATCAGAGAAGGCAGTTAATGTAAAAGAGGATTCCCTGGGATATCACAAACCTAAGTTTGGTGTTCCCATTAGATATCTTAAAATGCGTTTGGCAGCAGCCAAATGTGATTCTTTAGGATGTGCCTGATATCTAGCACAAACACAAGTAGCAAACATAATATCCTGTCTACTAGCAGTTAAATACATTAACGACCGAATAATCCCTCGAAAATTAGTTACATCTACAGGTTTCCCTGAAATGTCCTCATCGATTTTCGATATAGAATCCAGAGCCATGGGAGTTTTCATGGATGTACTGTTGACCATGTTAAATTTCTTTTACATGTCTTGTATATATTTAGACTGATTAATGAATATACCATCAATCAATTATTTTACTTGTAAACCCAAGAAAAAATTAATTTCTCCCATCATGCTCATTTCAAACTTTTGGGACATTAAAAACGAAAATTTCATGCAAAACTCAGGATTTGTAGACCCAAATATTATATCGTCTACATATATCTGAATGACTATGATATCAGGACCCTGACGTTTTATAAATAGGGTTGATCCACTGCACCTTTGTTAAATCTACATTTCAAATGATAATTTGAAAGTGCATCATACCAAGCACGAGGTACTTGTTTAAGGCCATAGAGCGATTTGTCCAAAATATATACATGATCAGGCTTTGAAGGATTAGTAAACCCTATGGCTGATATGTATATACTTCGTCGGTTAATTCCCTATTTAAAAAACCAGTTTTCACATCCATTTGATATACTGTGAAGTTTTTATGTGCAACAAATGCTAAAAACATCCGAATAGCTTCAATCCTAGCAACTAGGGCAAATGTTTCGTCGTAATCAATTCCCTCTTGCTGGATATATCCTTTGGCAACGAGGCGAGCTTTGTTTCGAATGATGAGACCATGTTCGTCCTTCTTATTCTTGAAGTCCACTTCGTGCCAATGATGGATTTGTCTTTTGGTCTCTCCACCAATCGCCAGACCTTCAACCTTTTAAATTGATTTAAATATTCTTGCATAGCCACTATCCAGTCATCATCCAGAAGTGTTTCTTTCACAGTTTTAGGCTCAATCTTACTCAAAAAATTTAAGATAAGACACTCGTTCATTGTAGTTCTTATGGTTTTAACTGAGGCAGAAGGATCACCAATTATATTTTCAGGTGGGTGATTCCTTGTCCATTTAAATGTATGTGGGTAAGGTTGAAGTTGGTCTTGATTGATATTTATGTCCAGATAGGGAATTTGGGGATTTACTTCAGAAGTTGATAGCATATCAACTGAAGTGCGGTTCTCTGAGTGTGTAGAATTCAAGGGGGTTTCAAATGATTCTGGAGCTTGAATTGGTTGTAAACTATCAACGGGTAAGTGTACATCTGTTGTTGAAACCTCTCTAGTATCTTCTGAAATTGGTTGATGCGAATGATCTGAGACTACGACTGGATCTTCAGTAATTCTGTCAGGAAACAAATTTGAAACATTAGGTTTGGTCTTTTCAAAATAGTCTTCATAAAAATTCTCAAACAATTTATTTAGATCATTTGATTCAGCATGTTGCTCAGATGACTTCATAGAAGTCGACTGTTTATGTTCGGGTCCTAAACTAGTGTGTTCAGAAGCCAATACAACTCCTTCATCAAATGTAACATTTAAGTTCTCGTTAACTGTATGGTCTTGCCACTACAGATCTATCTAGACGCGACACACACCAACGAGTGTGGAATCCTCGTTAGCGGCTTGACGGATATATCACACTCACGGAACACGGAGACTACCACGGCGTTGTACGAACGACTACGAACGAACCTACGCAATGATTCTCTTCGAAAACACATACAGATTGCTGATAAACTCGAGATCGCCTTCTGCTAATGACGCACTGAATTCTGCAAAAGTCTATAGGATGGTTCTTGTTGATCCTAGATGTCTCTATCTCGTCAACTCTCAGATTATCTCCCAAATAAGATCCTATCTCTCTTAACGGGGGAACGACTTCAAACTCCACAATTTCTTCCTCATGGACATTTTCCTTAGAGTTAGAAGTAGTTGTCTGATTCTCGTTTGTAGGTACTGCAGGATCAGTGACTTCTGGAGATCTATCTTCAGTTGATGTAGGCTCAGATGATGATTGAAAAGTGGTCCTCGGAAAGCTATGACCCTCGTCATTCAGATTCAACGACAACATGTCCTCTTCGATAGTACCTGCATTTTCATCCAAAGGAATGTTAAATGATTCAAACAATTTGTCATAATAAAATATCCATTCCGGACCTGTTTGCGGTTCATGTGTATAAATTGTGACTTCAATGTTATACACAATCTCTACTGTACCATTAGATTTGTTAAAAACCTGTTTATTTGGTGAATTCGGCACATAACCTAGGAAGTATCCTTCGTCAGCCTTTTCACCAAACTTCGGTTGATGTTTTGTTTTCATTAAAGTACATGGTACCCCAAAAGGTTCGAATCCTATTAAATTAGGTGGCCGTTTATTCAAAACTTCATAACGGGTTTTGTTCAAAGATTTGAGAGTAAGGACCCGGTTTAAAACATGGCATGCGGTATTCACTGCCTCCCCCCAAAACATGGTAGGAAGCTTTGAATCCGATAACATGGTCCTTGCTGCCTCAATCAATGTCCTGTTTTTTCGTTCGGCCACCCCAAATTGTTGTGGCTCATAAGGTGCACTAAATTGATGCACTATGCCCTTTGATAGGAAATATACACCAATTACTGTGTTTTTAAACTTTGTTCTGTTATCACTACGAATGCGTTTAACCCTTGTTCCATATGAATTCTCCACTTGGTCTAAGACCCAATGAGCTTGGCAGCCGTCTCGTCCTTTGTACCTAAAAAGAAAACCCAAGAAAAACGTTAGTAATCGTCAGTAATAACTAAACAGTACCAACTGTTGCCTATACTCCTTTTGTTGATTGGTCCGAAGAGGTCCATATGCAACAAATCGAATGTGGCAGCGATGGAGTTCTGAGTCTTGGACTTGTGTGTCTTCTTGTGTTGTTTTCCTTTCTTGCACGGTAGACACATATCCTCGAACTGAAAACTCTTCATCGGAACACCTTGCACCAATCCATTTTTCGTAATGTAGTTCATCTTTCTCAGGTGCAAGTGTGCCATGCGTCTGTGCCATAAAACCGACTCTGTTTCTGAAGCTTTAGATAGCAAAAAAATTGGTCCCATCGAAGATTCCGGCTTGTTCATGTCGAGCATGTACAAGTCATTCTTCCTTGGAGCCCTCATCAGTATCCACTCTTCAGGTATCTTGAACCCCGGTTTTAGCACTAACGCCTCAGTATCAGTGAACAACACTGAATTTTTTTAATCACAAATTTGAGATACACTAATGAGATTATGAACCAGTTTATCAACGTGATAAACTTGATCCACCTTGATCGCCCCATTAGTGACCACTCCAGTACCAGTGATATTTCCTCCCTTATTGCCCGCGAATGATACAAATCCCCGATTCCCTCCCTTGAGGTCTGTAAGTAGACTTCTTTCCCCTGTCATGTGCCTGGAGCACCCACTGTCGACGAACCATTTGTTGTTTAGACCTGTGGTTATCTCCTGCACATGAAAGAAAATAGGTTAGTTATCACGGGGAACCCAAGCCATAACTGACTTGGTAATACCATTCTCATCCACATACTTAAACTCTTTCAAATACCCATCTCTCCATTCAGGTGACTTGGGTCTTTGAAATGGAGTCTGTTGTGGTGCCGAGTGATTTAAGTTCACTCTTTGCCTTTGTGTAGGCATTTGCTGTGGAGCTCTTGAATAATTAAGATTATAATTCATTTCGGACTGATATCCCTGAGCTCTACCTGGTGTTTATTGTCTAACAGGAGTGGGCGACCTAACCAGAGTGTAAGCTCTGCTAGGTGTAGTACTCCTATGTTGCTGTTGCGGTCCAGACCTAGATTGATTAATGACTCGATTTGGTGAATTTGTCCTAATCACTTCTTTTGGTCGACCTGACACAGGTATTTGTTTCACAGCAGATTTTGGTGTAGCTTGCACAATTTTCTCGGTATTCTGAGAACTACTAGTGCTTGCAACACTTGGAGAAGGCTTAAGTTGTTCCGGCTTTCCTGTCTTAGGTGTATTATCTACTTTCCTATGCGGACAGCTAGAAGCAACATGCCCCCTTTCGTGACATCTAAAGCACGGCATTTTATCAATTGACTTTTTGTGTTTGCCCTTTGATTTTGGTGTCTCACTAGTGTCTGTCTCTTTTGGTTCAACTATAGCGACTGGTTCATCATCCTGATCATTAAAGTCAAATTTGTGTTGTCCTACAGGTTTATCACTAGAGGATAGCACAAACTGAACCTTTTTAATCTTGATATTATTGGCAGTCACCTTAGTTGCATTTTCCTTTACAGTTTCAGACACTGGTTCCAGTATTTCCTCTAAGTCCACTGATTTCTCAGTTTTCTCCTGAGGTTGAGGTACATAGTTGTTATTGAAAGGTGGAGGACTCTCATGATATCCTAGACTTACAGGCTTCTTAGATTGACGCTGTGCATCTAAGATTTTCCCTAGGTTAAGAGATGAGTTCCTAAACTTTTCAAGTTTACTATTTACCTCAGCTACCTTTACCTTAGATTCAGCTAGCTCTATGTCTTTGGTTTTAAGCTCCTTGGTTAATGCCTCAACATGTTCATACATGAGTTCTAACCTAACACACTGTTCGCTAAGTTTGTCCTTTAGAACTATAACATCCTGTGCATCAGCCTTAAGCTTATCCCTAAGATCTTGCTTTATATCCATTAGGCTAGCATTATCTGTTTTTAACACTTCATTTTGAGCAGATATGTTTTGATGTGATTCAAGTACTAAATTTAACCTATCGTTCGATGTAGCACATAAAACACACAACTCATGGAAAAGAGAAAAGTTCAGACTTACCTTGGTATAATCTGTTTCCACGTTGGCCATCTGAGCGGCAAACTCCAGAATTGTCTGATCATCTGACTTCTCTACCCACATCGGACTGCTTTCATTCTGACTGCTGTCCCCTGTGTTTTCCTCTGCCCCTTCACCTCCAGTCTCAGTCACTTCAGCCATAAAGGCTCTAGCGTTCGATTCTGGATGTGTACTCCAGTCATAGGTGCCGGCTAGCTGTCTGTCTGATGTGACATTAGATAACAAACCAGCTATATTCGCTTGACTGGTAGAACTACTTGGAAGATATCGCCCTTGCGATTGATTCTGATACTGTCCCTGATTCTGATACTGTCCCTGGTAATTTTCTACCTTCGGTCTCTGACACTCTCTAGCGAAGTGTCCTAACCCTTGACAGTTGTAGCATTTAACCTTGGACTTATCGAATCCAATCCTATTGTTACTCACATTCAGATTTCTTCCCGTCCTTTTGATGAACCTTTTAACTCTCTGAGTTACCATGGCCAGTTGCCATTGTAGATCCATCTCTTCAACATCATCAGGGTCTACCTGATCGTAATCCTCATCCCAAAGTGCAGGATCGTTGATTTTGCCCTGAACGCAATTGCCGTAAGCGGCCACGAATGAAGCCAACAGATTCAAATGGTCTTCAGCCGATTTTGCGCTCATAGGCATCTTAGAATATCCTTAAGATGTAGATGCCAGAGTACCCTGATGCTGCTGTTCTTCTGGTCTAGCAAACCCTAAGAAAGCCCTACTCTGTGAGTCTTCTGTCTCAGCCGGTGACGACGTTTCTCCCGAGAAGAAGGCTGTAGCTGTCTTCATTTCAGCTGCCACTGAAGGTTTTGATTTTCCGAAGTACATTGCTGGATCTTGAACTTGGTCATAATCCGTTTCTTTCTTCAGCAACTCAAAATGATACGCCCTCAGCGTTCGCACAATATTCTCTAGAGTCAGAGTATAGTATTTGTCTTCATCATGCTTGATTAAGGCCACATACATCTCCCATTTGGCCGGATCTAACTCAGTTAGCAGATGATAGAAACGTGTGATAGTCTCATCCAGCTTTTCATCCTTCAATGCTTTGAAGATAGCAAACTGCTGCTTGAGCATCTCCATTCGTTTCCTTCTAACCCTCGGGTTACCCTCACACCATTTTTCCAACGCATCCCACAGCTCTTTTGCTGTCTTCTGATTACGGAAAGTGTGCAGTATGTCCTGAGATAACGCCATTCTAATGATAGCGTATGCACGGTTCTCTGCTTCATACAGCTTTTTATCGTCATCCTTCATCTTAGAATAAGAACAACCTTTTGTCGTCCTTCGACCTCAGCTGTAGGTGGAATGTATCCCTCGTCGATACAAATCCACATGCGTATATCATTAAATCGCGCAAAGTCAGCAAACCGATCCTTCCACCAGTAATAATCTTCAAGTTTCATCAACTTTGGCGGAGTATTTGCTTTTCCAACCTCGTGATCCATCTCCATAAACCTCTGTAGACTCGTCATTGTTTCGAATATAATTGACTTTAAACTTAATTAACTTAATTCGAAATTATTTTAAATTAATTCTTTCGAATTTAGGTAAATTCGAATCTAATTAAATTTAAAGTTGTTTGGGATTAAATTCGAATTAAGTTCTTAAATCCAATTAAAATCGAAATTAATGACAAATTCGAAGGTCACTAAATTCGAACGTCCACTTAAATTCGAAACCCACTAAACTCGAATGTCATATATTCGACTTTAGAGTAAAGTCAAAATCCAAAGCAAAGTCGAAATGGCCAATTTCGAAACAAACCTTTAAGGAAACTCGAAAGGAGCGTATTTTGGTCAAATTCGAATCTGAGCAAACCCTAATTTCTCCTTAACAAACTCGAGAGCCGCAAATTCGAAAAACGGCTAATACCACGAGTTTCTCACGTTTTTCAAATTAAAGCAATATTTTTACAAGTAAAAATATTGATTTTGTTAAAAAAAAAATGTGAACTACAACAAAGTATTTCCCGGAATTCAATTTGATAAGCTCGAAAATCTCAAAAATATGATAATAACCTTCCAAATACGTCAAGAAACCTAGGATGTATCTTTTGAACACTAAGAACACGAAGAACACCCCTTAGGCTCTGATACCACTTGTAAGGTCTTGCCACTACAGATCTATCTAGACGCGACACACACCAACGAGTGCGGAATCCTCGTTAGCGGCTTGACGGATATATCACACTCACGAAACACGGAGACTACCACGGCGTTGTACGAACGACTACGAACGAACCTACGCAATGATTCTCTCCGAAAACACATACAGATTGCTGATAAACTCGAGATCGCCTTCTGCTAATCAGGCACGAAATTCTGCAAAAGTCTGCTAATCATTCGAGTTAATCCCTAATTATAGAGACCCATTCGAGTTTGTGATGGGACAAACTCGAACCAGGCCCAAGGCCCATTCGAATTTGTCCTCATGACAAAGTCGAATTTAACTTCCATGTTAAATTCGAATTTATGCTAAATTCGAATATCACATGTCAACTTCTATTTGATTATATGTTTTAACTTATGTTTGAATTAATCTTTGAACTTTATGTTTGAACTTCTTGTAATACGTTACACCAAGTTCAAACATACAAACAATAAATATCAAACACATAAAATCACATATATCAAATACAAGTTAATATTCAAAACCTTGTAGCATGACTTACACAAAATGCTAAACCAACTTAGACTGCTATCGTCACACAGGGTGTACCAACATTAACCGTCTTCGTCCTTTTGTTGTAGACTCGAAAAGCTACAGAATCCTTAGAATAGCCAATGAAGATGCCTTCATCCGCTTTCTGATTAAACTTTCCCAAATTGACTTTGTCATTTAGGATAAAGCACCTGCACCCAAAGACATGAAAAAATTTCACATTAGGGACTCGTTTATATATCTGTTCGTATGGAGTTGTTCCGAATCTCTTGTTAATGATTGATCTGTTCTGAGTAAAAAAAGTCATTGCTACAGCTTCAGCCCAAAGGAATAACAGAATATTTGAGTAAGCCAGCATTCACCTAGCAGATTCGACCAGGGGGCGATTTCGTCGTTCAACTACACCGTTCTGTTGTGGAGTACGAGCTGCTGAGTATTGATGAGTTATTCAAACAGAACTTAAAAACATCTCGAGTGACTTGTTCTTGAATTCTGTCCCATTATCATATCTAATGGTTTGAACTGATAGTTGCAACTTGACTTGAATTTTGCGAATGAAGTCGATAATAATCTCAGCAGCATCAGACTTGGATCTCAGGAAGAATACCCATGTGTATCTTAAATAGTCGTCAACTATAACCAACACGTATTTTCTTGTTAATTCTCTGTACTCGCATAGGCCCACACAAGTCCATGTGTAGAGGTTCTAAAGCTCTCGTTGAAGAGTGTTGAACCTTTCACTTGTGAGAAGCTCGTACCATCTTCCCTTTTTCACAGGCTACACACAACTGCTCCTTCTAAAATCTGAGAGTTGGAAGCTCTTTGACTAACCCACCTTTTGCAAGGTTGGTTAATTCTTTGAAGTTCAAATGTGAAAGAAGGTGATGCCGTAGCCATGATACTTTAGATGTTGCTTTGGACAATAAGCAGATATCTTTTTTTTAATATTGGCTAGATCTATCGAGTACAGATTTGTTTTCCTATTCACTGCAAGAATCTCCTTCCCTTCCCCAGATCTAATGCTACACCGGTTAGCTTTAAACTTGACTTTTAATCCTTTGTCGCACAGTTGTCCAATACTAAACAGATTATGACCTAGACCGTCAACATAGAAGACCTTTTGAATTGTAATTTTGTCGTACTCAAGACTCCCATACCCTTTGATCGGACATAATTGATCATTTCCAAATTGAACATGTCCCACAGAATTTGTCAACAAAGTTTGTGAGGGTTTCTCTCTGTCCGGTCATATGCTTTGAGCACCCGTAGTCAAGGTACCACACATGATTTACCTATAAGACGAAAAAAGACGTGAGGTACCCACTTATAGTTGGGTACTTTGGATTTTGGTAAATCATGTGGTTTGTCATTAGACTTCTCATCAGATAATGTCTTTGATTTAGGTACCCACTTTTTAACAGTATGTTTAGGTATCCATTTTTGAACAGTTCGGTGTGGAACTGACTTTGAATTTTGCTTCTTTGGAACCTTTTCCTGTTTAAAAGTAGGAACTTTTTTATTCGGTAACCAAACAAGCTTATCAGATTTATGTAAAGATTTAGCATGCAACACATGAAATGAGCAGAATTTAAAGAAATTAGATCAGTACGAGAGTATTTAGCACAACGTTTATCAGTAAATTTATTTAAGAAAGAATTTTCTATTTGACTAATCCTATCAGTAACAAAATTTTCTTTTATTCTCCACTCTTGTCTTAATCACTTGTTTTTCGTACCTTGTTGCTTCTTTCGCCAGTCTTTCTTCCGTGAACTTTTCATAATATAATCTGACGTAATAGAAACACGAGAATTAGTCATTTTAGAATTATGTTTATTCTGCAAAATTTTCTTACCTTGGGAAGTAGGTGCCTTCTTTGCAATAGAATCCTTTGATGTATAGGATTCAACCTTTTCAAATTTTGGAGTCACAAAAGCAACTTTTGTTTTCTCCTTGTTCTTTTGTAAAATAGGTGTATTTTCTGATGTAGCCTTAGATTCTGTAGATATTCTTTTCAGAATAATTACAGGTTCTTTAGGTTTTTCAGCTTGTTTGTCATGCAAAGGTTTAACAAATTCATCTATTTTGACAAACATCTCCTTCAATGAGTTGAAATCAGAGTTCATGTACATATCAAATTCTTATTCAGAATTAATAGAATCAGGTTTAATTAAATGTTTCTGATCAGGTTGAGAATTGTTTTTGGGCTAATTTTGCAGTTTTAGTTCCAAAGTTTAAATTTTAACCTTAAGTTTATCATTTTCAGACTCAAAAGTTTTAATTTTCAATTCAAGATCAGAATTTATCTTCTCAAGAATTGAATTTGGCATATATGGCTTTTGAGAATGAGTAGTATTTTCAGATAAATCCTTTTCAAAATAATTATGAATTTACTCCTCTGATATGCAACAATTTTGATAACTCTCAATTTAATCTGTTATAACCTACAGTATTCTGCATTTTATCAGTTCTTAACTTTTTTAAATCTTCACAGGATTCTAATTTATCCGAAGCTTTCATAAAAATTATTCGTAATCCTAAATTCATATATCTGACATCATATATAGTTGGTGAACTTGAAATTGCTTTTGTCAGATATTTACGATTTGTCCAACCTACACCTGATTTTGAGTTATAAAATTCGGTATCTTTAGGTTGATTCAAATATATAGTTTGATATGTTTGACCTAGTTTAATAAACTCATCTTCCAAAGATTTAATTTTCTCATAAAGCTTTGTTCTTTCATCAAATATAGAATGATAATTCATAGAATAACTTGATGATTCTAATTCTGCTAAATTCATTTTCTCTTTTAGGTCAGATATATTGTTGTTCAGTTTCTGAATTTCACTTTGTAGGTCATTGGATTTATCTTGTAAATTTGACACAGCTCTTAATGCTAATGCCTTATCTTTGGAAAACTCTAACACTAAAGCATGTTCTTGACTCAATTTGTTTTCCAAGGAATGTGCATTTTTCTTTTCGGCTTTTGAGGATTTTTCAAATCTTTTTAAAATATAAGCCATTTGAGTCAGTTTCTGTTCAAGCATACAGGAGTTATCATTATCATAATCAGAATTAGATTGTACCTCTGGTGACTCTGAACTTTCTGAGGCATCTGTATCTGATTCATCATCTTTCTTTTCCTTACTACATGTTGCATCTCTTGTTGCCATCAGTGCCATCTCTTCTGACAGTTCATTATCATCTTCAGACTCCTTTTGCTCTTCAGTTTCTTCATCTGTCAGGCCCACCGAAACCTCGTCTTCACCAATTATATCAGTCTCACTGAGTTCAGAATCATTGAATACTTCAGATTTCAGACATATATGTGCATCTTCGTCTAGAATATCTTCTTCATCGGATAGTTGGAGCCAATGGTCATCTTCAGCCATTAAAGCTTTACCGGCCTCTTTCCCCTTTGCCAACAGCGCCTTGCGAGTGTAATATTCTGAATTCTTAACTACAGGCAATCTGCATTATCTGGCAAAATGGTCTGGTTTGCCACAGTTATAGCATTTTTGCTCAGTATCCTTCTTGGCAGGCTTATCAGTTTTCTCATATTTATCAGCCTTCTTGCCACTGCTCTCTCCCGATTTATCATATATGTCCTTCTTCTCATACTTCCGTGACCCTGTCTTATACCTCATCTTATTGTTGGTCGGTTTGCGAAAGAACTTCTACTGAAACGCCTTCGTCAGCAAGGCCATCTGTTTCTTCATCTCATAAATCTGAAAATCAGTTGAGGACTCAGTTGAGTCTGAATCTGATGAACTACTGCTCGACACAACGCGTTTTTCCTTCTTTAGCTTGTAAAGAGCTAAAGGATTAATGGTTTCCTTTTCAGCCTGTTTCTTTCCTGGCATTTTCAATAAAACAACTTCTTGGTAGTTGTTAAGGTTTTCAAAAACCATATGAAAGTGCATGTCGTCAATCTCTTTTGTCTGCTGAATTATCATTGAATACTTATCCCACTTCGGATTCAGCACGTTCAGGAATTTGACATTTATATCCAAATTTGACTTTGTGACACCATTCCTTTTCATCTCACTAACCAGATTGACGAACCTCAGATAAATACATTCCAGCAATTCTCCTTCTCTCGCTCTGAAGTTTTCAAATGTCATCAAATTGTTTCTGGCTCTGTTTGTTGCTCTGTCTGAACCTCGCATCAATTTACATACCTCATACCAGATGGATTTTGCTATTTTTGTATTGGTTAGACAGGTATACATATCATTAGGTATTGATATCAGCAAGAGCTTTCTTGCAGTCTTATCACCCAGTTTTTTTCGTTTTTGTGCTTCAGTAAGGTTTGTGACCTCTACTGTTCATTCTTTGATAGGAGGGTTGCCGGTTGGTACAACAGGTTTGGTTTCAATAAAACAGATGGTCCCTCATTTAGTGATTTCAGCATTTCTTCAGACAGGTCATGGAAAATGATGAATTCTAGGAATCTTTCCTTCCATTGAACGTATTCACCTCTGTATAGAGTTGGAGGTTTGGTTTCCAACCCCATGGCTAGTGCATCTTTTGGCATTTTGACTGATTAAAATGAGTCTTCCAAGATCTTTTAAATGGATATTGATTGAAATTGAAAAAGTGATCAAACTTGTTGATAAGTTGATCAAACTCGAATGAAAATGGGATCAAACTCGAACAAAGAGTGATAAAACTCGAACAATGAAGTGAATCAACTCAAATTGAAAAGAATGAAACTCGAATAAACAGTAGGAATCAATCAAACGATTAGTAATTAAACTCGAATGATGAGTTGTTGAAACTCGAATGACACTTCAGTAAAACTCGAATGAAGAGTTAACCAACTCGAATTAAATGTCAAGAAACTCAAATGAACTTGACTTATGATAGATTAAACTCGAATTAATTCAGTTTAAAACTCGAATTAAATTGAATTTCACTTGATTGTTGTTTAACTCGAATTATGCTTCAATCAAGTTTGAGTGAGTTTTGAAAATCAACTTGATGTGAACCAATTTTAACTCGAATGAATGTGATTATCAACTCGATTAAAACTTCCTTCCAACTCGAATGGAGTTATGTCCAACTCGATTGAAATTGCTTAAAACTCGATTAAACTAACTTTTCAAGTTGATTGGAACTTCTTTTCAACTCGAACAGAATACCTTTTCAACTCGATTAAAGAATCATTCACCTCGATTAATAGATGATTTTCATTTAAAATCGAATTTTATGATTTTTGAAAAAATTCAAGTCCAGATTTCAATGCTTTCAATGAAATTATATAAAATGACCCCAAATTGATATTGAAGATGTGTTTTTCAATAACAAACACTTTGGTTATTTTCAGATCAAACACCCTATTTTTCTCAAGAATAGTCAAGAACAACCCTTTTCTAAAAAATCCGAAAAATCAACCAAACTTTTTGTGTGTTGTGAATTACAGATTAAAATTATATTCAATCTGTTCGTTTTCAAACTTTGATCTTCAATCCAATTTATACAATCAATCTCACACTGAATCAAAAACCCTAAGGGGTTTGTCAGATTTTCAAAATATTTGATGAAACAGTGAAAAAAATTTCAAAAACAATCAATTAATCCATTTCTGTGCTCTGATACCAATTGTGAATTCTAATCAATCACAAATATAATATCTAACAATTAAAAAATAAATTCAAACACAAATCAAATGATTAATTGCACCAAAAGTGAATTACAGAGAAGATTGGAATTACGTACACTGTAGCCCTAGATGTAATGAAGTCCGTGCAATTACAAAACTCAGATTCGTGCAATTACAATTACTGATTCCATACTGAAATGTACTATTTATATACAAATCTCTAACTATGAATTAATTACAAAACAAACCCTAGACATATTATATTCATCAATTATAATTGATTCTAACAATCCCATTTCCCAACATGGACAACGGTGGACTAACGAAAGTAAGAGATTGGTGGCCCTTGATGCAAAAGCTAGGAACAATCTTGTAATCTCTCTTCCTGATGATGTGATCAAACATGTTGAGAAGATGAAGACTGCCAAAGAAATATGGGATACTCTATGCACCGTCTATGATTGTCCCACTATCACTTTGGATAACAGGATTAACAATCTTGTTAGACAATATAAGTTGTTCTTTACTAAGCCTAAGGAGAGCCTTATTGAAATCTACACCAGGTTCGCTGCACTTATAAATGATCTCAAAGCTGTTGGGATCACTAAGGATAGTCTAACCTTTGTAAACAAGTTCTTATACATCTTGCCTGGGGAGTGGAACTATTTTTCAACTATTATGAGAAACTCAGGTACTATCAGAAGGTTTATGGGTCCTTGCTGAATGATGAACAATCAAGGCTGTAAAAGAGAAATGCCTTGGAAATGTCTAATTGAGGTTCAGCCTTAGTGGCTAGTGTAAGACATCCTATGACTCAGGTGTCTGATTTGTTCACACAAGCTGACTCCCATGTTGATGAAAACATGGAGTTCACTTTAGAGGAAGAAGAGGACAATGAAGACCTTTATGAACTTGATGCTGAGCAAATGATTTCTATGCTTGTCAGAAACTTTAACAAGAAAAATTTTGAATTCAGAATGCCGCAAAAGAAGTCAAATGCCATAAAAAAAGAGCATTTGATAAATTAAAGGTTGAGTGCTTTAAATGTTGCAAAACTGGCCATATATCTGCAGACTGTATGTCCAAAGTTGTTGGCTCATCATTCATACCTCACAAGACAAACAAAGATGATGGCTATCGGGTTAAGTATCTTATACCCATGGCTAAGTGGAAATAGTTGGAAGACTCTATGGCTTTTAACAAACAGAAGGGACTGATGGCTAAAACCTGTGATTTGGAAGACTCTGACTCATCCTCTTATGAGGTAGATAACAACTGCTTGGTGGACAATACTGACGTTCATTCTACAAGAAACATCAAACAAGATCTTGCAGAAGCTGAAGCTCTTAGCTCTTTTGAAAACTGGAATCCCACAATGATGTACAAGGTTCAAAATTTTAAAAATTGCAGTCTTGAAGAAAAACAAAAAATGTTTGATTATTTGTTTGTGGATTTAAAAGCTATGTTTGAGAAGAAGGATGCTTTAAAGTCTTAGATTTTAAAATGAAAAAATAATCTTGAACTTAAATCTAATGTACTTGACAATTTTCATAAGTTGAAAAATGAGCTTGATGAAGTAAAACATATCAACACAATTTTGTTAGAAGAAAAGAGAGAAACAGACTTAAAGCTTTCAAAGCTCCAGAAGATCGTTGATTCTTGGTGCCTGTAAGGTCACCTGTGTCACTGATCTGATCTTGACGTGATGCCGTCCAACGAATGCGGAATCCTCGTTAGTGGCTTAACGGATCGATCACACACGGAAACCGAAGAGGAACACAATGATAGCCCATATGACAAATGAACCTACATGGTGTATTTCTCCGAAAGACTCTCTAAAATCACTCTAGCTCGTATGTGCACTAAAACAAGCTCTAATCAAAAAATTTATCCGAAAGTCCTGAAATAAAATGGATTAACACTTAATTATAGTGATTAGGTTCGAACTTAATAGAAAGTTCGTTTAGGCCCAAGCCCACGAACATGTCCAAAACCCTACGAACTTAGCTTCACTAAGTTCGACTTAGTATGGATAAGTTCGAACCCTAGCCTTTGAACTTATTCTAGAACTTATCTATGAACTTATCATGCAAATGTAAACATCATACACAATCATGATCAAACATATATAACTTGTATTAATAAAGCCTTCAACTATTACAGTTGACTAGTTATTACATACCTAGACTAATATCATCACATAAGGTGTACCAACAGACTCCCCCTTGACGATAGCTTCTAGTTAGATATTCATTAACCTATAGAATTAGGCTGATTCAAAATACTACCCGCAAAGAATCCCTGCTCTACACACACCTTTACAACTTTCTGATATTTTCTGCCTTCATACTTCATATGTTCATCAAACGAGATTTCTTGATTATGAAGCTTGAGCAGAACATTCTTTGACAAGTTGACTAGGTGCAAGGGATCGTACACCTTCAAAATCACTTTCTCATCCTCATCTTCCATCACTGCTTCACTTGTCTCACTGTCAACATACCACCAGTTGAGTTTTCCTAAGACATCTTGAGGCATTGGCTTTAGAGTCACTTTCCTTAAGCATCTAACTGGCTTGTAGTACATCTTCATCCACGGCTTGCCAGTTAGAGGATCAATTCTTGTATGGTCCATTACTCTCTTGCCCATTCTTGGATTTAGCCTTTCAAACTTCCTAGACCTCCCTTCCCTTCAGATAATCTTGGCAAACACTTCAGCGTAGGGATTGTCTCCAATGTTGACGAGCTCTTTCCATGCTAAGGCCTTTATCTCAACTTTAGGTAAGGAAATGAAGTCCTTCAATCTTCTCCTCAGATATTGTAGGCCATCCTTTCTCTTAATAATAAAAAGCTGCAGTTCTCGATCAAAGAACCAGCTAAGTATGCTCCCAAACAGCTTTCCAGACTTAGGCACTTTCATTTTCTATTTTAATGACACAACTTTCTTCTGTGTCATGAACCATAACTTTTTCTTTTCTTCAGCTATGAGTTCCCTATCAGGCATTTCAGATTCTGGTTCAGCATTCAAGGCAGCTTTAAGCACCTCGATGTCATTCACATTCTGTTCTGCAGTCGTATACTTAGTGATAGGTTGGTTTTGGATAACAATCTCATCAGCCTCATCCTCTTCATCAACTAGGATTTCATCGTCCGATTTCCAATCTGGAACATATTGTAGCACAAGCTCTCCTTCTTAAAGATCTTCCAGATCGTCTTCAAAGTCAAAATTCACATCCTCATCATCATTTATTCGGCAGCAACTAGCCAAAAGCGAGCTCGGAACGAGGAGCTGACTCAGCGCCTCAACGCGTTGGAGAAGGGAGAGACCCTTGATCACTCCCACACTTAGTACCCTTTATTTATCTTTGTAATAGTAGGAAAAATATTATGTAATAGTGTAGGACAAAAATTTTCGGGTAATAACCCGCCCCATAGTAAGAAAGTTATGAATGATTAATGAATATTGCAAGTTATTTATGAAATTGTGTTTGATGATTATAGTGTTGTTCCTTAAGAAAAATTTAAATCTTTAAGATTCAACTTCTTACACTATGCACTTTTCTTTAAACTTTAAGATAATGCTGCCAAGAAGAGCCATGAACGCTGCAGAAATCGAGGAATTAGTCGCACAAAGAGTGGCCGCCGCTATAGACACTTATGAGACCAACCGAAACAGTTCTGCTAATGGAGATGGTGGTGCTAGCCGCACCACAGGGGGTACTGAAACCCACCCAAAAGGTTGTAGAATTAAGGGGTTTTTGAGTTGCAAGCCCCGATACTTTAACGGAACTGAAGGAGCCGTCGTATTGGTATGATGGTTCGAAAAATTGGAGTCTGTCTTCCGTGTTAGCGGATGTGTTGAAGGAGACAAGGTGAAGTTCGCCACCCACACTCTGCAAGATAGCGCCTTGACATGGTGGAACTCGTATACCCAGTCTGTGGGGATTGATGCAGCTTACCAACTCGCCTGGACCGAGTTGAAACAAATGATGACCGACGAGTATTGCCCAGAAATTGAACTACAGAAGATGGAGTCAGAGTTTTGGAATCTGGCTATGAAAGGAACGGATGTAGCTGGGTACACCAACCGATTCCACGAACTAAGCATTCTGTGCCCACAGATGGTGACCCCTGAATATAAGAAAATTGAGTGTTACATTTGGGGACTCGCTCCTCAAATTCAAGGCAATGTCACTTCCTCCAACCCAACCACCATTCAGGACGCCATCAGAATGGCCAATAACCTTATGGATCAAGTGTCCCGGAGAATCGAAGCCAAGGCCGGGGAAAACAAGCGGAAATGGGAGGACAAGTCTGGAAAGAATATGGGCTCACAATCCAAGAAGCCCGAAACCATCAAGGCTTATGTAGCGGGAATTGAGACGAGGAAGGGCTACACAGGTACAAAGCCTTTCTGCACCCAATGCACCTACCATCACAACAAGGGTCCCTGCCCAACCCCTTGTGGAAAATGCAAACGTCTTGGTCATTTGGCCAAGGACTGTAAATTTGGTACCCCGGGTAACAATGGCGGCAATCAGAGAGGCTGCTATGAATGTGGAGCTGTCGGGCACTTCGGGAGTGAGTGCCTGAAGTTGAAAAATGGTGGAGGAGCTCAGGGGAGAGATTTTGTATTAGGAGCAGGTGACGCTCGTCAGGATCCCCATGTGGTATCAGGTACGTTTTTTTTAAATGACATTTACGCTTACGTACTCTTTGATACTGGGGCTGATAGGAGCTTTATATATGATAAGTTTAGTAAGCAATTGAATGCCACTCCTTTTCCCTTAGACAACTCTGATACTATAGAGCTCGCTGACGGCAAAATAATAGAGGCAAATAGTATTATTAAGGAATGCACACTGAAACTGGCAGATCATCCCTTTAAGATAGACTTGAGGCCTATAGAACTTGGATGATTCAATGTGGTAGTTGGTATGGGTTGGTTGTCACACAATCATGCCGAGATTTTGTGCGGTAAGAAAGTGATACGGATACCACTCCACAAGAAGAAAGTCCTAACAGTCCAAGGGGAAAGAAACAATCATCAGCTGAATGTCATATCCGGCCTAAGGACATTAAAATGCCTTAGGAAAGGTTGGCATGCAGTATTAGTACAGATTGCAGAAAAAGAGTTGGAGGAGAAACAACTCAAGGATATTCCAGTGGTTTGTGACTATCCGAAGGTCTTTCCGGAAGATTTTCCTGGGCTTCCGCCAGCTAGGCAAGTGGAGTTCCAAATCGACTTGGTACCGGGAGCTGCACCAGTCGCTAGAGCCCCATACAGACTCGCTCCTTCTGAAATGCAAGAGCTATCCAATCAGCTACAAGAGTTGATGGATAAGGGATTCATTCGACCAAGTTCCTCACCTTGGGGAGCTCCGGTCTTATTTGTGAAAAAGTAAGACGGGTCCTTCAGAATGTGCATAGACTACCGAGAGCTAAACAAGTTAACGGTAAAGAACCGCTACCCCCTTCCCAGAATTGACGACCTATTTGACCAACTACAGGGATCTAGCTTCTACTCTAAGATTAATCTGCGATCCGGTTATCATCAAGTAAAGGTTCGGGAAGAAGACATTCCCAAGACAGCGTTCAAAACTCGTTATGGACATTACGAATTCCAGGTGATGCCATTCGGTTTAACCAACGCACCAGCCATATTCATGGACCTCATGAATCGAGTGTGTAAACCGTATCTGGACAAATTTGTAATAGTGTTCATAGACGATATCGTTATCTATTCCAAAAATAAGGAGGATCACGAACAACATCTCAAGCTGATCTTGGAGTTGTTAGAGAAGGAACAGTTATACGCCAAATTTTCAAAATGTGAATTTTGGTTGCGATAAGTTAAATTCCTTGGACATGTAATCAACAGCCAGGGAATCCAAGTTGATCCATCAAAAATAGAGGCCATAATGAACTGGGCAACTCCTAGAACTCCCACGGAAATCCACCAATTTCTAGGACTTACCGGTTATTATAGGCGAATTATTGAAAACTTCTCAAAGATAGCAGGTTCCCTAACAGAGCTGACTCGGAAAGATGTAAAATATATCTGGGGTGAAGAGCAGGAAAAGGCGTTTCAACAGTTAAAGCAAAGATTGTGTAGTGCACCAATTCTGTCGTTACCTGAAGGGACAGAAAATTTTATGGTCTACTGTCATGCCTCACACAATGGATTAGGTTGTGTGCTCATGCAAAGGGATAAAGTCATTGCTTACGCATCACGGCAGCTCAAAATCCACGAAGTGAACTATACGACTCATGACTTGGAGCTCGGAGCAGTGGTGTTTGCACTTAAAATATGGAGGGACTACCTGTACGGAACTAAGTGCACGATATTTACAAGCCACAAAAGCCTTCAGCATATTCTGAATCAGAAAGAGTTAAATATGAGGCAACGTCGTTTGGTGGAGCTGCTTAGCGATTACGACTGCGAGATTCGTTATCATCCGGGTAATTAAGGCGAATGTTGTAATTGATGCCCTGAGCCGAAAGGAACGGGTTAAACCTTTGAGAGTCCGAGCCTTGGTCATGACTATACAATCAAACCTAAACTCTCAAGTCCGCGAGGCACAAGAAGAAGCAGTCAAGGAGGGTAATCTACTGGATAAAGCCTTGAGAGGAATGGATAAGCAGTTTGAAATCAAGCTTGATGGATGTCGGTACTTCATGGGCAGAATTGGCTACAAAAATTCGGAGGAGTAACGAAGTTGGTCATGAATGAAGGGCATAAAACAAGATAAGCTATTCATCCAGGATCAGATAAGATGTACCACGACTTGAAGGGAATGTACTGGTGGCCAAACATGAAGGCTGACATTGCTACATATGTCAGCAAGTGCTTAACGTGTTTGAAAGTTAAGGCTGAGCACCAGAAACCATCAGGATTGTTAGTTCAACCAGAAATACCCCAGTGGAAGTGGGAGAACATCACCATGGACTTCATCACCAAGTTTCCAAAGACTTCTGGAGGTTATGACACCATTTGGGTGATTGTGGATCGACTTACCAAGACGGCACACTTCTTGCCAATCAAGGAGACTAATAAGATGGATAAGTTAACACGAATCTATCTTAAAGAAGTCGTCTCAAGGCATGGAGTGCCAGTATCAATTATATCAGACAGGGACAACCGATTCACATCAAGATTTTGGCAATCGTTGCAAGAGGCGTTAGGTACGCGCCTAGATATGAGCACAACCTATCACCCATAGACGGATGGTCAGAGTGAAAGGACGATTCTGACTTTGGAAGATATGCTAAGGGCATGTGTTATAAACTTTGGCAAAAGTTGGGACAGGCACCTGCCATTAGTCGAGTTTTCCTATAACAACAGCTATCACTTGAGTATTAAGTCCGCTCCATTCGAGGCAATCTATGGGCGAAAGTGTCGATCACCACTTTGTTGGGCTGAGGTAGGAGATAGCCAAATTACTGGACTTGAGATCATCCAGGAGACTACAGAAAAGATAGCCCAGATTCGTAACCAATTAAAGATCGCGCGGGATCGACAGAAGAGTTATGCAGATGTTCGACAGAAGGATTTGGAATTTCAAGAGGGAGATCACGTAATGTTGAAAGTCTCACCTTGGAATGGCGTAATCCGTTTTGGGAAACGAGTGAAACTCAATCCTCGTTATATCGGACCATTCAAGATCACCAAAAGAATTGGCCCGGTAGCCTACCGACTCGATCTACCCTCAGAGCTAAGTAACGTTAATAATACCTCCCACGTGTCCAATCTTAAGAAGTGTCTGGCTGATGAAACACTCGTTATACCCATGGACAGGCTAGAATTACATGATAAGTTGAACTTCATTGAGCAACCTGTAGAAATAATGGACCGAGAAGTCAAGAAACTAAAACACAGCCGGATCCCGATAATAAAAGTCAGATGGAACTCTAAGCGAGGTCCTAAGTTTACGTGGGAACGCGAAGATCAGTTCTACGAAAAATACCCACATATGTTCCCAAATACTAAGCAGTGGAGAACACGAGCTAATTTCGGGACGAAATTCCCTTAACAGGGGGAGACTGTAACATCCGGCACAAAACCAGGTTTGCAACAATGACATAATCTGTATTTAATTGCCAATTATAACCTAATCAGTGGTCATTAGAAATTAATCAAAGTGATTAACAATGCTCATTAGAAAATTCAACCCAATTAGAATCAAATTCATCGGTGCGATGAATCGGGAAATCAATTAATCTGACCGATTTACGATATGAGAGATTAATTAAACTAAGTACATATTTAAATTATGATTAGTGACACTAATCATACACTAATACAATTACTTCACATTAATTATGCAAGACTAAAACAATTCATTAAAACAATGCATCCATAACTATTTATGAAATTACATAAAAAGGGAAATACAAGAATACATTTCTAAATATTTTTATACAAAAAAATGAAAATACATGGATATGGCCGGCCTATGGGAGGTAGATATGTAGAGGTTGACTTCAAATATTTTATTACAAAAGTCATATTCACTTTAAACACCATCATTTTGTTTAAAAGTGCACTCTACCTTTTCATCCCATGCTTTTCATCATTTGAAAGACCAAATTTCTTCTATAAATAGAAAAGCCTTTCATTCATTTTAATCACACCAAAAACCCTTCTATCTCTCTCTCTCTAAATCTGGATCCACACACACACACACATCACAAACCTTTTCATTCAAGTGTTCTTGGTGAAATTCAAGTGTTCTTGGTCCAAATCTTGCAAAGATTTCAACTTCTACTCAGAATCATACTCTAAATACTTCAAAGTGAGTAAATACTAGCTTATTTCATCATACATTTATGTTTATATAAGTCTTGCATAATATATATAATCACCAACAACAACAAGTTTCATAAAAACTCAAGTTTATAAATTTCTAGTTTTTGTTTTTAAGTTGTTTCTTTAAATGTGTATATCAATATATGAACACATCATAAAAGTGTTAATATTATGAAAACAAGTGATATATATGTTTTTTATAACTTTTATACAAGTAGTCTTTGAATAAACAACAAGAATCATAAGTTATTTCAAGTTTATAAACTGCGGATTTTCGGCAGAAAATTTATATCGACTTTGAAAAATCATACCTAATTCATAACTTAACGAAACGAGTTGATTCTTGTCAACAAAGTTATATCTATGTCTTAACTATAGATCTGGAAGTTTTCATAATTTATTTTGGAGTTTAAGTCCTCCAGAAATTATTTGGCAAACCGAAAGTTTGACAGCTCAAAAATGGCCAACATAGGGTTTTCAACAAGCTTTTTCCCTAACCTAAACATCTCGAAAAATGATTCTTGATTCTAAAAATCCTTTGTATATAGTAGTTTAATGTCCTAGAAAACCAAAGCCTAAAACGTTTTGGAGCTTGGTCAAAAACAGCCTCAAAGTAGGCCGAAAAACCTCCGAAAAAGCTGGAAAATTGTATATATATATATATATATATATATATATATATATATATATATATATATATATATATATATATATAAACTTGACGTTTTAAGTGAGTTTTATTTATAAACTTGTAATGTTGGGTGATTTAAGACATAAAAATTTATAAATATGCATGTCATCATATATTAGAGATATTAAGTCCCTATTATCGTTTAGGACTCGATTAAACTCACCCGGTGCATCATCTATCAACTTACGCTAAATTACATTTTACGCTCGTTTTTGCCATCACAAGTTCGGTGAGTCCTCATAGCCCCTATTTTCACAATGTTATATTTTGGGGTTGAATACATGTTTCGTTTTTATATGGACACGAAAACAACTTCATTTCTATTATGTATTACACATGTGGTTCCATCCGCCCTTATATCATGAACCGTTAATTGCATTTATTTATAAGCGTGAATATATTGTGGATAGATCTATCGGGAGTCATGTCCCCCATTCGGGTTAGTTCGGGTCGGCTAACAGCGAGTGCCTATATATTTAACACATGGTATTACGTATGGGAATACTGCACAGGGCAAACTCATTTTAATTAAGCTTCAGTTGCATGATGGTTTATATGAAATACATAACATGGAATTTATGATTTTATAAATTCAAACTCTACTGTTGTTGTCCATACAAGTCAGATTTACGTGTAAACCTATGAGCTCACCAACAATTTTTGTTGACGTATTTTAGCGTGTATTTTCAGGAAATTAAGGCAAGTGTGCCTTCAGACGTACTTACTTTCAAGCTTCCGCATCCATGGAGTCGCATGCATATTCAAAATTAACAGAGATTTAGCTGCATTATTTTGGATATTTTAATTATGTAATTAAATCTCTGTATTGTGCGAACTTCTTTTCTCATATCAGACTATGTAAACCATTGCTATTTTTAAAGTTTTAACGATGTATTTTAAAAACGTCCATATAGTGGTCGTTCGTTATGATTATGGTTATGCTTCCGCGACGTCGCGCTTCGTTGCCAACCGTGGTAACGGGTGTGACAAATAGTGCTTCATTCAATGCACTTGCCTTCGAACTTCTTCCCTCGAACTTACCAGAGCGATCTCGAACTTGTTGTTCGAACTTATCGATATTCGATTTTGTTCCCTATTTCTCGAATTTTGCTACTG
Source organism: Centrapalus pauciflorus (assembly GCA_020465985.1). Taxonomy (NCBI): domain Eukaryota; kingdom Viridiplantae; phylum Streptophyta; class Magnoliopsida; order Asterales; family Asteraceae; genus Centrapalus; species Centrapalus pauciflorus. The sequence continues at coordinate 138,521 of JAANYP010000991.1, forward strand.
TTTCTCGAATCTATATACACACTTAGGTGTATTGAACAATCCAATACTAAGTAAGCGTTAGTATAGGACATTTTTGTGGCTAAAATCAACCATTTTTGAGTTTTGTGTCATTTAAAACTAGGTGACTTTAAATCACAAATTTTAAAAGCAGAAACTTAAAATTAATGATACGTAACATTGATTAGAACCTATTAGGACTAGATTGTACTGTTAATTCAGTCAAATGGGTTTAAAATCATGATTTTGAAGTTAAAAGTGGCCGACTTCGAACTTGTTCTTCAGGTTCGAACTTGTCAGGACTTCGAACTTGTTAAAATATCTATAAGTTCGAAATCAGACATGTTCGAATGGGTTAAGTTCGAATATTTTACAGTCTCGAATTTATGTAAGTTCAAATGTGTTAAACTTCGAACTTAATCAAGTTCGAAGTTATACAAGTTCGAATAACACAAATTTATTTTTAAGTTAATTTCTAACTTTTTAATCGTGATTTGTGTGCAGATATGGGTGATAGAGCATTTTTTTAATAAACATAATATGGTGATGGCTGTTGATCTCCAGCTGCTGGAGGATCAACCATATAGGCAAATAATCGAGTTTTTTTACCCATTCCAAGGTGGCCTATGCGTTAACACACAATCAGCCTATCATTCTTACGTACGTCAGGCAATTTTGGCAACATCTGCAAGTGGACTGCACAGTTACCCCTATAGTTTTGCGTACAAGAGTAGGTGGACGCCCGATAGCTTTTTTTGCGGATCTTTTGCGCCAAATTTTGAAATTGGGGACAGAAGATCAAGAAGCTGGCCCTATTGACTTCCCGATGCCCATAAGGCAACCTGCCTTCCTAAGAATGGGCTATGCTCAGGATATAACCGGGGCTTCATATGTTAAGAGCGGCCTCAATGGCCAGTGGAGATATTTGGTCCATGTGATCATGTTGTGCTTTGCGCCAAAGAAAGCAGGATTCGACACAATGGTGTCAAAGCTGCAGTCTACAATGATCTCGCTAGTCTACAACAAACAATTCAGCTTTTCAGAAATGTTCTTCGAGGAGTTTGTGAATTTAGAATCCTATCAAACAATCAACAACAACAATTAATCAAGAACAGAAACAGTAATACTAACCGAATGATTAGATTGATGACTGAAATGATTACAAAGGAGAATGAGAAGTTTCTATCACTGTTGCCCTAATTCTCTGAATTCCGTGCGTATACAAAAATGTAAATTGTTAGATATAATATCTATTACAAAGTCAACCTAATATTTAAATACCTTTTACAACTATGAACTAATTACAAAATATACCCTAGACTTTGTATTTCATCAACAAAACATATTCCAACAATCTCTCCCTTTGATGGAATAAGCAAAGTCTTTATCTTGAAAGCCCCAGCTACATCTCAAAATTTCTAAAACCTTTTTTGTTTGCTAGTCTCCACTTTATCTTTGAAATAACTTCAACAATGAGCTTCTTGTCATTTGCACTGAGGGCTCCTCTTTTAGTCTTTTTTTTATGATGTAACAACCTAAACTTTTATTAGCGTTAAATAACATGATTAACATTAATTAACCAGCTTAATGTTAATTAATATGATAAATGTAATATTAATTACATTAACCAGCTAAGTATTTTTTTATTAAGTTAATAAAAGTTACAATTAAAATATGAGTTGTAATTAAAAATTGTTTTGACAAAATTAGAATAAAAGTTTTATGTGAAAATTATATAGAGTATGTTATTTAATTTTCATAATTAAATGAAAGAAAAATAAATTAAATGGGTCAAATGATAAAAATGAAAATTGTAATTTTATAAATACCCAAACATGGGTTCTCCTCATTTTTATCAAGAGAAAATAAAAATCTATTCCACCTCTCTCTCTAACCTTTGTCTACACCTACAGTTTCTCCTTCTCATCAAATCATCATCAAGGAAATTCACAAAATGGAGAAGCAAATCAAAATCAAATCAAGTAGCATAAGCAAACAAAACAACAATAAGATTTAAGGTAATGACATCATTTTATTGATTTTGGTGTGTATGTATGGGAACATACGGTTCCTGTACTTTGAATGTGTGGGTTCATATCTCTTCATTTTTCAAAATTTGGTCATCAGTTAGAGTTTCAAATTGAAAATAAAAGACATGCATGTCATCCTTACATGTTGAATTGATTATATGTACATTTTAGACTTTAAATTCAAGTTTGGAAATAAAAATCAGAAATTTGAATAGAATGATATTTTGCTACTTTTTGTTGAGATTAATGGCCAAGAATGGCCATATGGCCTTCGGCCTTTGATATATACAATTGTGTGTGTGTCTATAGTTCAAAAACAAACATGAAAACCACCTTTAATTCTCAGATTTGGCTACTGGAATTAAGTTAAAAACAGAAAGAAAAGAATATGTGTAGTGTGTGGATGTGTTGCATGTATACCGAAACCATCTTATACACTACCGAAACCTTATGGTTTCAGTAATTGCAATACCAAAAGCATCCTAAAAACTTCTGAAACTGTGATGATTACCAAGACCACCTCTAATACCGAATGGAATAGAAAACTACCGAAACTTTTTGAGGTTTCGGTACCCTTCACAGTACCGAAAACAAAACCAGAAACAGCACCTGATAGATATATATTTTGTGTGTGTGCGCTGTCAAAACAGAAAGCAAGGACAACCATTTCTTTTATTTTCTTTGCATAAGTCCAGTAGGTGTGTGTGTGTCGAAATATAGACAGAAAAACAAGGGCAGCAACCATATCCATTTCCTTTCTTTTCTTCTTTAAGTATGAGTGCTGTCAAAATAAATCAGTTCAATACCCTTTCACTTTTGTTGCATAATAAATTTAAGTGTGTGTAAACTGTGCAGCAAAAAGGCATCAACAATTCATTCCTTTTCTTGTTTGGCTTCTCGGTTCTATCCATGAATGTGGGCTGTCAAAAAGACAAAAGACAGCAGCTTTTTTTGTCATTTCCTATTGCATAAAAGTGAAGTAAAAGTGTGTATGTGTGTGGGCAGTGTTTGCAGCATGTGTGTATGTGCAGTATGCAAGTAGCAATCGATTTCTTTGCTTAGTATTTTCTTTTGTTGCATGAATTAAGTAGGTGTATGTGTTGTGAAAATAAACCAGAAACATGTGTGTTTGTTGTTCTTATACATATATGTACTCACAAATTGTTATTAATTAAAATAGATGAAAGATCTTATGTGTGTGTGTTTGTGATTTGGTAGCAGTATAATTAATACAAATACATATAAATATATATGTGCAAAAACAGTGTTTGTATGAGATACATGATGGTGGACAACAACAACCAATTATACATATACACCTTCATTTATATATATGCTTGTGATTCATTACAATGTCTAGATGTGCGATCATTTAGAATCCGACAGCACCTATTTATCGAAAATGGATATGTAGTAATATCAAATTGAAACATGTGAACCTATGTGTGTGAATATACATCAAATTATGTGCTTATGGTTAATAAATGCAAGTTCATGGGTATAACACTTAATCTATTTCTTAAATAATGATGGCGTTTTGATAAGTGTATAGTTCATTGCCATGAGAATTAAAGGAAAGCATAGTGATGTTCATAATTTATAAGGTATACAATAAAGTACCACGATCATGAATATATTACATGATGAGAACATTCGATTGAATATATATTGAGATAATTGATTTGCATACACATGACATAAATAAGAATCAAGGCCTAGATTTCTATTTTAATTGTTTGTGACATAATCAATTATGTAAATTGACATAAGATGATCATGCATAAAATGCCAATTCATGTAATCATGTGAGTTTAAAGTGCAATTGAAAGCCAAAGAAAGACCAAAAATAAGGTCACACATGTCCATGAAATTACATAAAAACACATAAGGTCATTTAAATCATGTTAAGGCTAAATCATAAGCTTTAATGCCTAATTATGAATACAACAAAAGTCTGAAAGTCTGAGAATTTAACTAAATTACACATTTAAGTTATGTAAAGTCAAAAAGCTTAGGTAAATTGATTTGTAATGCAATTAATAGGTTCAGCTAAATCTGAACTATGTTATAAAGTCAAAGTCTGTAAAGCCAAGCCAGAAAAGTCAAGATAAAGTAATTAAAGTCAAGCTCATTCAATAAAGTCAAGCCAAAGTTAGAGAAGCAAGTCAGAGCTAAAGTCAGTAAAGTCAAAGCCAAAGTCTGTAAAGCTAAATTCAAATCCTGAGAATACTCAGTGGTGGATATAATCCGCTTGCGAAAGTCAAACTCAACAGCCATGCAATAAAATCAGTAACAGTGAGTTATAGATATGACTGTATACATGCTTGTCTTCCTGTGAGACATTTTGTTGTTCTAGCTTTATTTGAAAGTCTTATATGCTCAGCTAGAATGAGACCTGTGCACACCTTGGTACGGTGAAGCCGTATGGATCATGATAGCTTTTATTATATCATCATGCACACTTGTCTTTACAGTCTGAATTAGTCTGTGATATATTATTGTTGCTATATTGATTCATTACTTGAATGCTTTCAGTCATTTGCCTTGATATCAATGCTTTCATATGCTTTCGCAAAATTCAAGTCTGAGAAAGTCCATGTCAGTGTATGATTAAGTCTAATCCGATGTTTGCCCACGTTGTCTTACTGGTAGCTAGCTGAGTATGTGGTTGGCCCCCACAATTAAAAGCGTATGCGTGGGATTAAACATCATCCGATCTAAAGTCCTATGTCTCACAATGTCTGGCTGATAGCGGCAGTCATGTCGAAATCGCGCTTAAAGTCAAAGTCAGAGCTTAAAGTCAAAGTCAAAAGTCAAGTCTCTGCTTAAAATTGTCATGGCATGTTAACTGTTAAATCTATAATCTCACTAAGCACCGCTTACAGTTGTTGTTGAATCTTTTTACAGGTTTAATCAAAGGAAAAGGTCCAGCTGACCCAAGTCTTTAGGATCTGCACGCTCGAATTTGAAGTCATTAGACCACTACTGAATCTGCAATTGGTATTGATTGAAGGTAATAAGCGTGGTGGTTTGGGTAGATTAGTGCTACTTGTTGTGATTATGTATTAGATTAGTGTCCTGGTGCCCTTTTTGTAGTTTTGTTTTGAACTTATTGTATGATAATTCTAATATCTGTAATGACTTAATTCCGCACTTTATTACTTCTATCTTAGTTTTGATTGATGTTGTATTGCTCCTTGGGACCTAGTCATTCAGGACTGCCCCGTAAGGGAAGGTCTTGACAGGATGGTATCAAAGCAGTAGTTTGAGTGAATCAAGTATTATGAAAGTAATACTTGATCTTAAACTTAAGCAATACATAAAGTGTCAATCATTCTAGGTGGCTTGAACTGAGATAGGACGTACAGACTGTTAGGATGGGAAAAAGGGTGCGTAGTCACTAAGTCTATTAAACTGAAAGTCACTTGAATTTTATTTTTGCAGTAAGGATGTCTAGACAAGGAGGAATTCCTTAGAATGTCACGCCTCAGCAACTGTTTGAGATGATACAACAACTGTTAGCACAACAAAATGAACAACAAGTCAAACTAATCCAAGAACAGTTTCAGGCTCGTGATGAGGCTGAAGCAAAACGTAAGGCTGATAAAAAGAACAAAAGAAAGGATAAGCAAATCCATAATGATGAGTCTGATACTGATAAATCCATTGATAATGTCCAAACTGATCTGCCAAAAGGCTGCCGATTCAAAGACTTTAAGTCTAGTGGTGCCTTGACATTTGAGGGTACTGTAGACCCTATCCAGGCACTGGACTGGATTTGTCACACAGAAGAGATTTTCAATATCTCTGAGTGTTCAGATTCACAAAGAGTCAAGTATGCTACTGCTCTGTTTGTCGGAGCTGCCCGCGCTTGGTGGAAGACACAGAGGAGTATCTACGGAGAGGACGTCATCCAAACACTTGAATGGGAGCAATTCCTCGACATGTTCAATGCTAAGTACGGTCCCACGGACCAGCAAGATAGAATGGAAGTTCAATTGATGCAATTGACTCAAGGCGACAAGACGGTCGATGAATACGAGCATGAGTTCTCACGATTGTGTGGCTATTCATCTTATCAAGTAGCCACAGAAGAAAGAAAAATGAATCGATTTCACAAAGGATTAAACCCAAAGTATCGTCAGCCGATGAGTGGTAACAAATACAAAACATACTTGGAGATGGTGGAAGCAGCCAGACAAATTGAAAGAGAATACCTGGAGTATGGTGAACAATTAGGCGCAACTCAGACCAATCCTACATGCCCTTCTCCACCAAAGAAGCAACGATTTAGCAGATTCTTCAAGACAGGAAAGAACCAGTGTCAACAGACGAATCAATATAGCTCTCCTCAGAAGGCCAAGTCTTATTCGATCCGATCAGAACAACGAGTGTGCAAAAGGTGTAGGAAATCACATACTGGGTTATGTAATCCAATTGATGTGATATGTTATGTCTGCAGCAAAATGGGTCATAGTTGCGAGGAATGCCCAACGAAAGGTCTTGCACGTGTGGAAAACCGGGACACTTTAATCATCAATGTCCAATGAGAAGCAACAGTCATTCCCAGTCATATGCCGGAGGTTCAACAATGAAGAGCAGTGCTGCAACTCCGTCAGCTAGAGCCCGTGCTTATCATATCACAGCCGAGGAAACAGAGGAAATGCCGGATGCGGTCATGAGTACGTTTGCTAAATTAAAAACCTGACATCTATCATTTGATTCTACTACTATAAACTGTTCATTCACCTCTACAACACTTATGTCGATTAACCAAGTCACTTGCCCGGCCTTCTGCTACCCTTGATATTGAAACAGCCACAAATAAACATGGTTTGCTCGTTAATAACATTGTCTTCAATCTCGACCTCATTCCGATTCAATAGAAACATTTTAAATATAGGATCGCTAAGGAGATCAGGAGAAAGATCTCCTATTCTTGATTTAAATCGATTTATGATTTCAAAATAAGTCTTGAGTTCGACTGTACAACTTTGTCATCGATAGTGAATATACGGATGACATATAGGTTGTACCAGTTGATACTATAACATTAATGTGTTTTCTGATAAGAAATTCTGCCTATAAGCGATATAAGTATCAGTGTTTGAATTATGTATGATTCAAAAGCTTTAAGGAAACCCAAAACTGAATTTTAAGCACAAGCTTTTTCATAAAGCCTAGTAATTTGAATGATTACAGCGTGTCTCTTAATGAGACAGAGGTAAAAGGTAAAAGTTGCTGATCCAATTAAATGAGAATGATCCAATTAAATGAGAAGATGGTCTACGTACCAGATTGTCAAGCACCCAATGATATATTCGATTGAAATCAAAGAAGTGAGAGGCACAAAGCTAGAGTCACACAAGAAATAAAGAGAAATTCTTATAAGAATTAAGAATTTGGTCTGAATGACCAATGAAAGTCAATTAAAAGTCTATATGCATATATATATATATATATATATATATATATATATATATATATATATATATATATATATATATATATATATATATATATATATATATATATATATATATATATATATATATATATATATATGGAATTCATATTCCATTGTCTTGTCAATAAAAGTCTTGGCTGAAGCAAAATAAAGTAACCCTGGACTCAGGGATTACAAATGAAAAGTCATCTCAAGTCTTGATAAAAGTCAGCGCAAGTCAAAAGTCTGCGAAGCGATTGATGATAATAACATCATCAATTAGTAAAAATGTTCAATGGAACATATCTGAGATTCAAAAAGCCACAACTGATTTAAGATAAAAAGAAAAGAGCTATAAGTTTTCTTAATAACTAAATTGATATCCGAATCAATTGAAAGTCATACTGAATCTAGAAATGTGAGTCAATACAGTAAAAAGTATAAGCGATAAACAGAAATCCTAAAATTCGTATGTTAATTGCTTAAATCAACAAATAAGTTGTATAACATTGAAATGGCCAGTTATAAAAGCCAAAGAGACAAGAGCTATGAAATACAGATGGTGCTCAATAAACACCATAACGTTTATGCCAGATTATAGAAATACATAGCTATTTTGTTATTCCTTAGTTACACTTATCTGAACATAAACTACTTCGGGGACGAAGTTATGCGTGGTGGAGCCCATTCTGTAACAACCTAAACTTTTATTAGCGTTAAATAACATGATTAGCATTAATTAACCAGCTTAATGTTAATTAATATAATAAATGTAATATTAATTACATTCACCAGCTAAGTATTTTTTTATTAAGTTAATAAAAGTTACAATTAAATTATGAGTTTTAATTAAAAATTGTTATGACAAAATTAGAATAAAAGTTTTATGTGATAATTATATAGAGTATGTAATTTAATTTTCATAATTAAATGAAAGAAAAATAAATTAAATGGGTCAAATGATAAAAATGAAAATTGTAATTTTATAAATACCCAAACATGGGTTCTCCTCATTTTTATCAAGAGAAAATAAAAATCTATTCCACCTCTCTCTCTAACCTTTGTCTACACCTACAGTTTCTCCTTCTCATCAAATCATCATCAAGGAAATTCACAAAATGGAGAAGCAAATCAAAATCAAGTCAAGTAGCATAAGCAAACAAACAACAATAAGATTTAAGGTAATGGCATCATTTTATTGATTTTGGTGTGTATGTATGGGAACATACGGTTCCTGTACTTTGAATGTGTGGGTTCATATCTCTTCATTTTTCAAAAGTTGGTCATCAGTTAGAGTTTCAAACTGAAAATAAAAGACATGCATGTCATCCTTACATGTTGAATTGATTATATGTACATTTTAGACTTTAAATTCAAGCTTGGAAATAAAAATCAGAAATTTGAATGGAATGATGTTTTGCTATTGTTTTGTTGAGAATAATGGCCAAGAATGGCCATATGGTCTTCGGCCTTTGATATATACAATTGTGTGTGTGTATATAGTTCAAAAACAAACATGAAAACCACCTTTAATTCTCAGAATTGGCTGCTGGAATTAAGTTAAAAACAGGAAAAAAAAAAAAAGAAGATGTGCAGTGTGTGGATGTGTTGCATGTATAACGAAACCATCTTATACACTACCGAAACCTTATGGTTTCAGTAATTGCAATACCGAAAGCATCATAAAAACTACCGAAACTGTGATGATTACCGACACCACCTCTAATATCGAATGGAATAGAAAACTACCGAAACTTTTTGAGGTTTCGGTACCCTTCACAATACCGAAAACAGAACCAGAAACAACACCTGATAGATATATATTTTGTGTGTGTTCGATGGGCTGTCAAAACAGAAAGCAAGGACAGCCATTTCTCCTATTTTCTTTGCATAAGTCCAGTAGGTGTGTGTCGAAATATAGACAGAAAAACAGGGGCAGCAACCATATCCATTTCCTTTCTTTTCTTCTTTAAGTATGAGTGCTGTCAAAATAAAGCAGTTCAATACCCTTTCACCTTTGTTGCATAATAAATTTAAGTGTGTGTAAAGTGTGCAGCAAAAAGGCATCAACAATTCATTCCTTTTCTTGTTTGGCTTCTCGGTTCTATCCATGAATGTGGGCTGTGAAAAAGACAAAAGACAACAGCTTTTTTTGTCATTTCCTATTGCATAAAAGTGAAGTAAAAGTGTGTATGTGTGTGAGCAGTGTGTGCAGCATGTGTGTATGTGCAGTATGCAAGCAGCAATCGATTTCTTTGCTTAGTATTTTCTTTTGTTGCATGAATTAAGTAGGTGTATGTGTTGTGAAAATAAACCAGAAACATGTGTGTTTGCTGTTCTTATACATCTATGTACTCACAAAGTGTCATTAATTAAAATAAATGAAAGATCTTATGTGTGTGTGTTTGTGATTTGGTAGCAGTATAATTAATACAAATACATATAAATATATATGTGCAAAAACAGTGTTTGTATGAGATACATGATGGTGGACAACAACAACCAATGATACATATACACCTTCATTTATATATATGCTTGTGATTCATTACAATGTTTAGATGTGCGATCATTTAGAATCCGACAACACCTATTTATCGAAAATGGATATGTAGTAATATCAAATTAAAACATGTGAACCTATGTGTGTGAATATACATCAAATTATGTGCTTATGGTTAATAAATGCAAGTTCATGGGTATAACACTTAATCTATTTCTTAAATAATGATGGCGTTTTGATAAGTGTATAGTTCATCGCCATGAGAATTAAAGGAAAGCATAGTGATGTTCATAATTTATAAGGTATACAATAAAGTACCACGATCATGAATATATTACATGATGAGAACATTCGATTGAATTATATTGAGATAATTGATTTGCATACACATGACATAAATAAGAATCAAGGCCCAAATATCTATTTTAATTGTATGTGACATAATCAATTATGTAAATTGACATAAGATAATTATGCATAAAATGTCAATTCATGTAATCATGTGAGTTTAAAGTGCAATTGAAAGCCGAAGAAAGACCAAAAATAAGGTCACACATGTCCATGAAATTACATAAAAACACATAAGGTCATTTAAATCATGTTAAGGCTAAATCATAAGCTTTAATGCCTAATTATGAATACAACAAAAGTCTGAAAGTCCGAGAATTTAACAGAATTACATATTGTAAAGTCAAAAAGCTTATGTAAATTGATTTGTAATGCAATTAACAGGTTCAGCTAAATCTGAACTATGTTATAAAGTCAAAGTCTGTAAAGCCAAGCCAGAAAAGTCAAGATAAAGTAATTAAAGTCAAGCTCATTCAATAAAGTCAAGCCAAAGTCAGAGAAGCAAGTCAGAGCTAAAGTCAGTAAAGTCAAAGTCTGTAAAGCTAAAGTCAAATCCTGAGATAACTCAGGTGGTGGATATAATCCGCTTGCAAAAGTCAAAGTCAATAGCCGTAAAATCAGTAACAGTGAGTTATAGATATAACTGTATACATGCTTGTCTTCCTGTGAGACATATTGTTGTTCTAGCTTTATTTGAAAGTCTTATATGCTCAGCTAGAATGAGACCTGTGCACACCTTGGTACGGTGAAGCCCTGTGGATCATGATATCTTTTATTATATCATCATGCACACTTGTCTTTACAGTCTGAATTAGTCTTTGATATATTATTGTTGCTATCTTGATTCATTACTTGAATGCTTTCAGTCATTTGCCTTGATATCAATGCTTTCATATGCTTCCGCAAAATTCAAGTCTGAGAAAGTCCATGTCAGTCTATGATTAAGTCTAATCCGATGTTTGCCCATGTTGTCTTACTGGTAGCTAGCCCAGTATGTGGTTGGCCCCCACAATTAAATGCGTGTGCGTGGGATTAAACATCATCCGATCTTAAGTCCTATGTCTCACAATGTCTGGCTAATAGCGGCAGTCATGTCAAAATCACGCTTAAAGTCAAAGTCAGAGCTCAAAGTCAAAGTCAAAAGTGAAGTCTCCGCCTAAAATTGTCATGGCATGTTAACTGTTAAATCTATATTCTCACTAAGCACCACTTAAAGTTGTTGTTGAATCTTTTTAAAGGTTTAATCATAGGAAAAGGTCCAGCTGACCCAAGTCTTTAGGATCTGCACGCTCGAATTTGAAGTCATTAGACCACTACTGAATCTGCAATTGGTATTGATTGAAGGCAATAAGCGTGGTGTTTTGGGTAGATTAGTGCTACTTATTGTGATTATGTATTAGATTAGTGTCCTGGTGCCCTTTTGTAGTTTTGTTTTGAACTTATTGTATGATAATTCTAATATCTGTAATGACGTAATTCCGCACTTTATTACTTCTATCTTAGTTTTGATTGATGTTGTATTGCTCCTTGGGACCTAGTCATTCAGGACTGCCCCGTAAGGGAAGGTCTTGACATATGATCAGCAGCCAGCTTTCCTTTAAGCCCACTCATAACTTTCTGGAGAGTTCCATCACAAAACTTATTCAACTCAATGGTCCTCATAGCTCTCAGCCTTCGAATTCTGTCTTTGTACATGACAATTGGACGCTTGACCATGATAACTTGAAACTCTTTCAACTCTCCGGCAAATTTGATTTCTCTGTTTGGTGGAGTTACATTAATCTTTCTCATGCCCCTTTCAACTCCAATTTGAAGATCTTGGATTGACATCAAAACGAGCTTTATATGCATGAAATGAAACGAAGTCTTTAAAGCAAATCTGCAAAGCTCAATTCTTTTGTTTCGACATAATTCATCAAATAAATCTTCAATGTCCACCAAATTCATCCAAAACATATCTGCTTTTGTAAACTTATACGCATTCCCATCCGATCTTGTCACAATGAATGTGGGATAAAATATTTTAACAAATCTATCCTTTACAATCTTTACTAGATCCACTATCGGAAACTCACTTCTAACTTTGTCTGCACCCTGAGCCTTGTTTTGAAGGAAACTTGCATAGTCCACCAAATTTGTTCGATTTGGTTCCAATACTCTCAGCAGCTTCAGGAATGTACAAGGCGATTTCTTTTTGCAAAAATATTTTTCTCTAGATGATCTTCAAGATAAGAAAACTTATTCCTTTTCCTAACATATTCAGCCGATTTCTTTGAGGTAAGCTCCAGACCCCTTTTCAATTTCTTTCTAACTTCTTCGTTCAGAAGGCACAACATATCATCAATCTCTCTCTGAACAAGCCTTTGAACTTCAAACCTTCATAGATGTTGTTTTTTAGTCTCATCAGCAAGCACTTACTCATTAAAAAATCTCTCCATAACTTCAAACTCATTCACCTCCTTCGCAACAGGAGGAACAAAACTTTCGATCGGAAACGGTTCTGTCTCTTCTTCTTTAACATGTACTGTAACCTCAGGCTTTTCAACCGTGGGTATAGGTATATCATCCTTTAATATCTCTTGAGCCAATACCTCTTCTTCTTCAATCCTCTCAGCTCTAACAACAACATCTGTTAGCTCTATCACATCATCATCTTCTGATTCTCCAATCTCAATAACATCTTCAATCATTAAAGGTTTCTCTTGTTTCTCTTCTTCAGATTCTTCATATTCGTCAAAATTGTATAACTCTGACTGAATGTTCAATGGACTAGGAACATCTTCATAAAGAATCAATTCATGTCCTTTTAGAACATCAGCAGGTTCTTTTGAACAACCTGCCTCTTCTTTCTCTTTAACCTCAGCCTCCTTATCTGGATAGGTTATCATCAAAATTCCCGGTGTAGGCTCGTCAAGCTTCCTCCTCTTCTCCCCCTCATGAGGAGCATCATCGGAGTCATCGTCATGCTCATCATGTTTATGTTTTGGCGCAGAAGCTTGAGCCTTACATGTCTGTTCTACAGCCGCCACTCTTTCTGATAAATTTCCTAACGCAGTGATCACGATACTTTCCAATCCTATCATTCTCTCTCTCATTTCATCAAACTTCTCAAACACTAATTCCCTCAGTTCTTCAATGGCTTGATTCGGATCAGGTTGCTTCACTGACTCCTCGGCTACGGACTTTCCTTTCAAAAACTTGTGAATGTTATTCATTTGAGCCATAACTTCAGATACCTGAGCAGAAATATGATTGTTTACTCCCACAACAGCAGCATTTAATGCTTGACTCAAAGACGTTTCAGTGACGAACGGGGAAACATTAATGACTGGGTCACTTAGACTTCCAGTTGACACAATAGTGGAACTTGTAAAAAGAACCTCTGTGTGGCCAGTGCTAAGAGTTGGCAATGATGGAGCTCTGACTGGACTTCCACCCTCTTCAAGTGACGGAGCAACGAATGCTTCCGTGACTGAGGATGTTCCGGCAGGAACACCAAGTCTAGCTGCACTTACTTCAACAAATGAAGTAGACTCAAGTGTCCAATCGTGTATTGGTTCTAGACACAGTGCTTGAAATGAAGTTGTACACTCGGGCAGATGTGTACTGAATTTAATATCCATCAAATCCAAAGGATTATCCGATAGCTGTTGTGCTTGATCCCGGTGCTCAAGTGAAACAGACTCCTGTTGAGATGAGACTGAGTGGATGGTGGGGTGTGCAGTCGTCAGTTGGATACTGACTTCTTCAATGCTAACTCCCTGTTGGGAGCTAACAGCAGTTGTGGTAATATCCCGGCTTTCTAGGTTCAGAACATCCCTCACACTCTTTTGAACTATACTAACAATATCCATCAGAACTGCTCCTCCCTCATCATGATCAGGTCCACCACCACCACCACCATCATCATCATCACCTTCCTCCGGTCCCTCATTTATGTTTGATAAAGTACGTTCAGAATCGGAACTACTTCCTTCTCTCTCACCTCCCCTTAGTGCACCCACATCTCCCTTAGACACTAGAAGGCTTCCCTGAACTTCAGCCCCTTGTTGAAGTTCCTCTTGTCCTATAACTCCTTGGTTTAGAGAACCCGGTTCTTGGGTCTCTATGGGAGCATAGTCTATGTGGTACAGCCTCACATTCTCACTGGACTGATCTGCGTACCTTAACAGTGCTTCCGATATTGGCATGATGTTGGCATTTGGAGAATCCGGAATTTCGTGTAGGCTCATCATAACGTAGTCTGGGCATCTTTGAGAGTTTGATCTTTTTGGTATATTCTCGTTTGCCCGGAGAATGCCTCAGATTAAAATCTGAATGAACCTTTGTAGCGGTACAAACTTCCTTGATTTGTTCGTAGTCTTGGCAAGTACTATTTCCTTCAAGTCTTCCCAAATGCACTGTGCATAATTGTAATGTTTGTTGAATGCGATGCCGTGAAATATTCTGAGACAATGGATACTGCATCAATCTATGCCAGTATGCTTTGATGTGATACACCTATTGATTATCCCAAACAGCGTGTACCATTCTCTGTTTAGCCCATTTCGATGGAATTTTGAACTTTTAGGTAAGGGCTTTGAGTATCCCAGGAAAATCAGGTCATGAACGAATTCTTCATCTGACATGAAATCTTCAAAATCAGCTAACTCTGGAAAGTTAACTGTATCAATCCTTCTGGGTAGGAACAAATTGTGTCGAAGTCTGGCCAAAGTGATCTTAGATTTGAACTGATCGATGGTAACCTTGAAGTGGTGGTTACCATCCGCTGGAACAAACTTTACTGTATACCAAAATTGTTGAAGGTACACTTGTGGAATGGAAGGTTTATATTGGAGAAGGTATCCCAAAGGATGTCCTTTGAGAATATCAACGATTATTAGGTGACTGACTTTAATCACTTTTGTATCAAGGCGGTGGTTATTGTCTTTGAATGGAATGCAATATTTGGGTTTTTCAAGTTGATTGTCGGGGATAATGGTAGATGGTGAAGGCCTTGTAACAGAAGCGGAACGTATGGGTTTGGAAACAAGGGTATGGTTTGATGATGAATGGGAGTCAGAAGAATTTGAATGATGGGATTGACTTGGAGATGCCATTTGTAACCTGTGAAATATAACAAACATGTTAGACAAAGCAGGTAAACAAATGAAATTATTCAAAGTAGAAAAATAGAACATTTTGTCAGAAATTATAAAGATTTGTGGTTTTCTGTTTAAAGCATCGGGATTCCAGACAATAATATGAAAATATTATTGACAGGGTTCCAAAGTCAATCTTTCAGAGACCAATGTTAGAAAAACACAGATTTTCAACAATTTCTTGAAAAATGTTACATTTTTCTTAAAACATTAAAATCCCAACACTTAGGAAAATTTTGAATAAAAACTCAAATGACTCTTTATACATCTCGATTGACACTTGAAAAATCTCGAATAAGTTTGTGAACAAACTCGAATGAACTTGAATGATTCTCGAATGTATATATTCACAAACTCGAATGGAATGTAATATGTCTCGATTAACACTTGAAGAATCTCTAATGACAAATAAGCCTAACTCGAATGAACTATGACTTAACTCGAATGATATACAACTAGACTCGAATGAAAGAAGTCTAAACTCGAATGAAACAAGAAATCACTTGGGTATATGTTAAGTCCAACTCGAATGAGTCATGAAAGGACTCGAATGAACACACAGTCCAACTCGATCAAATCATATGTTCAACTCGATCAACTTTAAAAGATTCTCGATTGACAAAGTGAATAACTCAAATGAAAAAGAAACTTCATCGATTGAACCATAGAATCAACTCGGATAAAATACAAAGTTTCCCGGCCCATGTTTCAATCGAGACTGATGTTTCCAATAAATTCTAAGTCCTAAGTATGATCAACTCGATTCACAAGACTTTCTCGAATAATGAAACATCGAACTCGATCTAAACTAATACTTTCTCGAGTGTTGTGTTATTCAACTCGAAAGAAACTAGGTTTCTTCTCGATTGTAGTTTCATTCGAGAAAAATGTTCTTTGAAATTATTTCCCAAGTCCTTACACTGATTTTTTGAATTTTGATTCCAAGGACTTTTTCACTGATTAAAAACTTGACCCCTATTCGAAAAACAATTTCACACAACTTTGTTTTACTGAACTTTGACTAAAAACAACAACAAGGTTGTTAAAAATCCAAATTTCAGAAAATGATGAACTCGAAACCATTTGATCTAAAATTTCAAATTTCTGTTTTTGTGATTTGGATTGAACCATGAAATTCAGATTCGTGTTCAGATTCATAAACCGTAAATCATCAAACATTTAATTTCAGTTTAAGAAACACAAATTTTGAAACAACATGAACACACATATACAGACATACGAACTGATAGAAAGAATCACTCACATTTGATGATATTATCTCTGAAATAATCAAAGATATGAATGTTTTTGAGGTTTATAGGTGAATTTCAAAAGGTTTGAAAATATCCGACCCATTTTTGAATGTCAAAACCAACTTTACCCGGCCCACATTCACCAATTATAAGTCCATTAATTTGAAACCCAATTTCTTTTCAAAAAAAAAATATACACCTAAAATAAAAAAATAGAACAAGCTAAACAGAAAAAATAAAAATTTAACAGAAAAAATAAAAAAATTGATAACAACAAAAGAATATCTATTTTCACAGAAAATGAAAATAAGGAAATAAAAACAAACATAACAAACACAAAAAAAATTTAACTAAAATAAAAAATAAATAACAATTGTAAAAACATAAAATGCTCCCCCATGTAGTTTACAATGCTACTCCCCCTCAGATGTATATAGTAATTTGTAAATCATCTCCCCCTACAAAATATCAGATAAATTTTATTAGATTTTCTCAAAATCAGATAAAAATTATTTTCTGCTCCCCCTGCACATGACAATTCAGATCTGTTAAATTTCGAAAATTTTGAACTTTTAAAATTCATGAATTTAACATCAGATTAGAATCAATAAAAAAATGTAAATTTAAAATTATAAATTGAAACTACTGAATTATTAAATCTAACGATTCAACATACCCAATTTGTATACCAAAAAATTAAACATTTTTCATCTAATGCTTTGGTAAACAAATCATCTAGTTGATATTCCATAGGAACAAAGTATAATTCTATAATCCCATTTTCAACGTGATCCTTAATAAAGTGATACCGAATGTTGATGTGTTTTGTTTTTAATGTTGCACAGGATTTGATGCAATAGCAATTGCGCTCTGAGAATCACAGTATATCAGAATCTTCTGTGGTGTAAACCCGTAATCTCGCAGTTGGCTCTTCATCCACAACACCTGAGAACAGCATGATGAAACAGCAACATATTCTGCTTCAGCTGTAGACAATGAGACATAGTGTTGTTTCTTGGATGACCAGTAGACGGGTTTGTCACCTAAGAATTGAACTGCACCAGACGTACTTTTTCTGTCCATCTTATCACCTGCGTGATCAGCATCATAAAAAGAAGTTAAAGTGAATGAAGATTCTCTAGGATACTCCAAACCAAGGTTTGGTGTTCCCTTCAGATATCTTAGAATTCTTTTAGCAGCAGTTAAATGTGATTCTTTTGGATTCGCCTGATATCTAGCACATACACATGTAGCAAACATAATATCCGGTCTACTAGCAGTTAAATACATTAATGACCCAATTATTCTTCGATAATGAGTTACATCTACAGGTTTCCCTAAAAATTTCCTCATCGAGTTTGGACTTTGAATCCGGAGCCATGGGAGTTTTCATAACATGTCTTGTATATATTTTGACTGATTTATAAAAATACCATCAGTTAATTGTTTAACTTGTAAACCTAAGAAAAATTTTATTTCTCCCATCATGCTCATTTCGAATTTCTGGGAAATTAAGTAAGCGAATTTCTTACAAAATTCAGGATTTGTAGACCCAAATATTATATCGTCTACATATATTTGTATTACTTTAATATCTGGCCCCTGACGTTTTATAAACAGGGTTGTGTCAACTGCACCTTTGTTGAATCCACATTTCAACAAGCATGTTGAAAGTGCATCATACCAAGCACGCAGTGCTTGTTTATGGCCATACAGTGACTTTTCTAAAATATATACATGATCAGGTTTCGAAGGATCAGTAAAGCCTTCGGGCTGATATGTATATACTTCATCAGTTAATTCCCCGTTTAAAAACGCAGTTTTAACATCCATATGATAAACAGTAAATTTTTTATGAGCAGCAAATGCTAGAAACATCCTAATCGCTTCTATTCTTGCAATAGGTGCAAATGTCTCATCATAGTCGATCTCTTTTTGTTGACTGTATCCTTTGGCAACGAGTCGTGCTTTGTTACGAATGATGACTCCATTTTCATCCTTCTTGTTCTTAAAGATCCACTTCATGCCAATGATAGATTTATCTTTAGGTCGCTCTACAAGTCTCCAGACCTTCAACCGTTCGAACTGATTCAGTTCTTCTTGCATTGCAACAATCCATTCAGCGTCCAGAAGAGCTTCTTTCACATTCTTTGGCTGAATTTTGCTGAGAAAATTGGAAAATAAGCACTCGTTTATAGTGGCTCTTCTGGTTTAGACTGAAGCAGAAGGATCACCAATGATATTTTCTGTTGGGTGATTTCTAGTCCACTTGAAAGTATGTGGATACAGTTGGATATGGTCTTGATTAGGATTTAGATCCAAATAGGGAAGTCGGGGAATGGCTTCAGATATAGATGGTAAGGTATCTGAGATAGGAGTTTCTGAATGTTCAGATGTTAAGGGGGTTTCAGAAGATTCTGGAGGTTGAATAGGTTGTACACTTTCAGTTGGCAAGTGCACATCTGTTGTTTAGGCTTCTCCGGTTCTTCTGATACTTGTTGATGAGAATGATCCGAGACTACGACGGGATCTTCAGTAATCCTGTCGGGCACCAAAGTTAAAACATTAGTTTTGGACTTCTCAAAGTAGTCTTCATAGAAATTCTCAAAGAGTTTATTTGAATCTGTTTGTTCTGCACTCTTTTTAGTTGACTCCATTGAAGTCGGCTTGTTATGTTCAGGTCCTGAACTGGTATGTTCAGAAGCCATTACCTCTCCTTCATCAAATTTAACGTTGACGCTTTCATTGACTGTCTTGGTCCGCTTGTTGTAGACACGGAAAGCGACTGACTCCTTTGAATATCCTATGAAAATACCTTCATCAGCTTTTTGATTAAATTTTCCAAGGTTGTCTTTGTCATCAGTGTGAAGCATCTGCATCCAAAGAAATGAAAAAATTTAATATTAGGTATCCGTTTGTTTATTAGTTCATAAGGAGTCTTCCCGAATCGTTTATTGATGATTGAACGATTTTGTGTGAAACAAGTTGTTGCAACAGCTTCAGCCCATAAGAATAACGGAAGATTGGAATACGCCAACATCGTTCTTGCTGATTCCACTAGTGTCTGATTTCTTCGTTCAACGACACCGTTCTGTTGTGGAGTTCTAGCAGCTGAAAACTGATGTGTGATTCCTACATAATTCAAAAATGATTCAAAGGATTCGTTCTTGAATTCTGTGCCGTTATCTGATCTGATTGACTAAACTGAAAGTTGCAACTTCACTTGAATTTTCTGGATGAAGTCTATAATAATTTCGGTAGCATCTGATTTGGAAAGAAAACCCATGTGTATCATGAGTAGTCGTCAACTATCACCAATACATATCTTTTCTTGTTAATACTTTGTACTCTCATTGGTCCACACAGATCCATATGTAGCAGTTTCAGTGCTCTCGTGGAAGAGTGTTCGGATTTGGATTTGTGTTAAGCTCTAGTCATCTTTCCTTTTTCACATGCGGCACACAACTGCTACTTTTGAAATTTAGGAGTTGGTAGCCCTTTAACTAACCCGCCTTTTGCTAGGTTGGTTAATTCATTAAAGTTCAGATGTGAAAGATGACGATGCCATAGCCAAGCTGTTTTAGATGTAGCTTTTGACAGTAAGCAGACATCCTTTTTCAGATTAATGGAGGCTAGGTCAATTGAATACAAGTTGGTTTTCCTGTTTCCTACGAGGATTTCTTTTCCTACTCCAGATCGAATCTTGCACCGATTAGCTTTGAAGTTGACTTCCAATCCTTTATCGCAAAGCTGTCCAATGCTAAACAAGTTATGACCAAGACCATCAACGTAGAAGACCTTCTGAATGGTAATTTTATTGTATGCAAGACTCCGTAACCTTTAATCAGACAAAACTGATCGTTCCCAAATTTGACCGTCCCACAGAACTTTTCTACAAGTTAGTGAGTGTTTCTCTTTGTCCGGTCATGTGCTTCGAGCATCCAGAGTCAAGATACCATACATGATTTACCTATAAGACGAAATAGGATATGAGGTACCCACTTATAGTTGGGTACTTTTGATTTTGGTAAATCATGTAGTTGATGATGCTTTAACTCATCAGATATGTCTTTCATTTTAACAATTGATGATGTCTTAGTTACCCACTTTTTAACAGTTCTTTTTGGTATCCACTTTTGTATAATTCGCGGTGGAACTGTTTTTGAAAGATTTTGCTGTGGAACCTTTTTTCTGTTTGAAAGATGGGTACTTTTTCTTAGGTTGCCATACAAGCTTATCAGGTTTTACAAGTAAAGATTTACATGAACCAGAATTCAAAGCAATTAAATCAGTTCGAGAAAATTTGACACAAGATTTATCCACAAATTCATTATTACAGACAGAATTTTTAAATTTGCTGTTTCTATTTGTAACAATATTTTTCTTCACTCGCCACTCTTGTTTTATTTTCTTATTTTTCTGTTCTTTCTGCTTCTTTCTCCAAACTTGCTTGCGAGAACCGTTCACAATATAATCTGACATAGAAGAAACATGAGAATTAGTGATCTTAGAAACTTGTTTCTTCTGTAAAGGTTTCTTACCTTTTGAAGTTTGGACTTTGAGTGCAATTGAGTCCTTTGTAGAAGATGATTCACCTTTTTCAAATTTAGGAGTATCAAAAGTAACTTTTGTTTTCTCCGTCTTTTTTTGTAAACTTGATGAATTTTCAGATGATTTCATTGAATCTGTAGAAATTCTTTGCAGAATTTTAACAGGTTCTTTATGATCATCTGTTTGTTTGTTATATAAATGTTTTTGTAGGTCCCGAGAGATTCCCAAAGTATATAGCTTTAAGCTGTAGAGGGGGGTGAATACAACTATTTAAAAACTACACACTATTTTCTCAATGTTTGTATGTATTATCAACATTTTGTTAATTACAAACAAGCTTGAATGCGGAATAGTTCAAGCTGAGATGACAGATACAATAGTATGTTCACTAGTTTAAGACAAACTCAAACTAGTATAAAATGAATACACTCACTAAGAAGCACTCAATGTGTTTACAAGACTTAAGGGAACAGCTTATGTAAAACAGCTTAGACACACAGATACTGATTTACACAGAAGGCTTGCATGCATGAAAATCACACTTGCACGTTCACTCTTGGTTTCAGCACTTAGCTTTCTTCACACTTCTTTCTGTCCTTAGAAGCTTCCTTTTATACCCATTCAGAGGATCTAAGAGAAACATCTTCATTGGACGAAATGAAAAAGGAGAAGTCTTGTTGAAAAGACAACATAACCTTTTCTGCACTTTTCTGAAAAGCAGACTTGTCTTCACATGTGCAGAACTTTTGTCTTTTCACTTTGTCTACTGTTGCATTGCCTTTAACTAATTTAGAAATGTCAACTTTGCGTCTTTCTTCCTTGTAAAGGCCTATTTTGATATAAGAAAAAGGTCTGTCACCCTTTTTCAAATAACCTTTTGTCTCATGTTTAGAACAGCGTGGGCAGGCGAGCAGTTCTGTTTTCCACTTTGTCTTCGCTTTGAAACTGATCTTGTAGTAAAAAACAAACATGATGCTTGGAAACATTTCCATAAAGTGTTTAGCCTGTTCACAAAGAACAGGTTCTGTTCACAAAGAACAGAACACTTTAAAATTGCCCAAGCTGCTCAACAGTGTAGAGCAGCGTAGACAGTTTATGTCCAGCCTGTTCAGCAGACAGAGCAACTTGGACAAACTGTCTTAGTTGCAACACATGCAACATATAGAACAGCTTTAGACTGATATTGCAAATCATTTTCAGGTTTCAATAAGG
Organism: Centrapalus pauciflorus; assembly: GCA_020465985.1. Lineage (NCBI taxonomy): Eukaryota > Viridiplantae > Streptophyta > Magnoliopsida > Asterales > Asteraceae > Centrapalus > Centrapalus pauciflorus. The sequence goes on from JAANYP010000991.1 coordinate 161,002, forward strand.
CATATAACAGGCCTTATTCAAATGCATCAACAGGTTTGATTATAAATCTCCCCCTCAGATGTAGAGCAGGTTTGACTGAGGCCTTTTTGTGCCTAACAGAGGATATGGACGAACACATAGATACCCAGGAACTGGAGACAGGGGAGAGACCGTCTCGTAGAATTCAAGAAGCTCAAGCGGCTAGAGCCAAGATGTCAGTCGGAAGCGAGGCCAACCCCCTTCCACGAACTGTGACCAAGCAGACGATGTAGGGCGCTCGTATTCCCTTAACTACACCGCCTACTCTGGTTTCTCGAAGGGAAAGCCACTCGCAAGGCAGAGCCTCCGAGGCTCTTGGAGGCACAAGAAGGAGAGAGCGCGTGGAACCGCCACCCCAAGTCGAGTTCACAGACCAAGGACGTCGGGGGCTGAGAGAAGTGGTAATTCCCACTAGAAGCAGGACTTCTCAAGGCCAGGCCCGCAGGGAGTTCCAGAAGAGGCCCAGTCCCCTTAACTTTGAACCTCACTTCCAAGAGGTTGACATGGAAGACCCTTCCCCATTTGCAGAGTGGATCGAAGACTACCCACTCCCTGAAGGCTTAAAATTACCTTCAAATGTAGGGGTGTATGATGGGATGGGGGATCCAGATGATCATTGGCATTTATTCGCAGGAGCCATGAAGATATCCAAGTGGGTACCGCCAGTAGCATGTCATATGTTCTCGATGACACTCAAGGGCACTGCTCGTCTATAGCTGGAGTCATTACTGCCAGGTGGCATCAATAGCCTTGATGAGTTAAGGAAAAAATTTCGTTCTAACTTCATGCAGCAACAAAGGTACACCAAAACCCACCTGGAGCTTCACAATATCAAACAAACCGAGGCGGAAGGCTGCGGGCATTCGTGGAAAGGTACAATTTAGAGAGTCAGCAGATAAGGGGTTTAGGAGATGATGCTAAAGTATCTGGTTTCATACATGGGCTTAGACATCGACAGCTCGTGGAGTTTTTGTCTCAGGATCCTCCAGCCTCCTATCAGGAGTGCTTGGAAAAAACTTACGCTTACATTCGATCCAAAGAGATGTCTACTCAAAATCAAACCCCTGGGAAATCACATCAAGAAAGGAGTCACAAGTCTTACCAAGGCAGGGAGCACGACACCTCATTCAGGGGTCGTCGAGACAGAGAGGAAAAGTATGTTCCATATGGTCGCAGGGATGACAGGTACAGGAAGAATGATGCTCTCCTATCGCTTACCAAAACCCCAAGGGAAATGTTGGCAACGGAGGCACTGGCCTCCTCGTTTAAGCCTCCCGCTCGCATGCAAGGCGATCCCAAAAAGAGAAACTAGGCAGAAACTGCGAGTTCCACGAGGACAATGGACACCATACCAACGATTGCATAAAGTTGCGCAAGCGCATAGAAGGTGCAATTAAAGTCGGAAAGCTCTCACATCTGGTTAGGGATATCAAGGGAAAATCGCAATCCAAGGAATAAAACCAGAAAAGGCGATACGCCTGGCCGAAGGTCAAGGCGCCTGACAGCTCGAAGTTAAAGGAGCCTGTTGCGGAGATCCTTATGGTACAGATAGCTGGTGACGAAAGCCTCCTTAAGAAGAACAAGTCGTCGACTGTGAATGCCACAGAGATTAGTTTCCCTCCAGGAGGAATGACATACTGTGGACTAGTGGTAATCAAGGCTATAATCGAAGATGTACGCGTTTGGAGGGTATACCTGGATAGGGGAAGTGCATGTGACATCCTTTATGAGGATTGCTTTTTACGCATGCCCGATTCCATACGGAAAAGGCTGCGACCCGCTTCAACCCCTTTAGAAGGGTTCTCCGGGGATATATCTTGGCCTCTAGGGCAACTTCGTTTGCGAGTCTCCCTACGACAGGGCCAGGTGGAAAGAGAGGAGCGGGTAACCTTCCTCGTGGTACGTTCCAAGTCGTCTTATAATTCTTTCTTGGGACGCCCCTCGCTGGGAAAGCTGCAAGCCATTATTTCCACGGGACATGGAATGGTAAAGTTTCCCACCTCATGTGGCATTGCCACCATCTTGACTGAGCGCCTAGAGCAGGCAGAAGAATGTTCGCAAGTGCAGAAAATAGCTGACGTGAAGGAGACAGGTAAAGGAGGATTGCAGGCCACAACTGATGTGATTGTCAATCAAGATTACCTAAAACACACGGTTGTCGTAGGCGTTAATCTTTCGGAAGCTGTCAAAAAGGGGGTCGAAGATCTTTTGAGAAGGAACAAAGACGTTTTCGCCTAGACACCAGACGATATGACGGGAATTCCACGACAGTTGGAAATGGGGGAGGGTAGAATAATCAAAACTACCCACATCCCTAAACATAGAGGCTCGCGCAATCCCCGTTTGTCAAAAGAAGAGACCCCTGGCTCATGAACGAGACCAGGCTGTATGTGAAAAGGTTACAAAACTCGTGGCGGCTGGGATCCTAAGGGAAGTCAAGTACCATACATGGGTTGCTAACCCTGTCATGGTTCGTAAAACCGACGGAACTTGGAGGATGTGCATTGATTTTAAGGATCTTAACAAGGCATGCCCAAAGGATTTTTACCCCTTGCCGGAGATCGATTGGAAGGTGAATCCCTAGCAGGTTTCCCTTACAAGTGTTTCCTAGACGCTTACAAGGGGTATTACCAGATACAGATGGACGAGAAAGACGAATACAAAACTGCATTTCACACTAGCCAAGGTATCTTCTGCTATACCAAGATGCCTTTCGGTTTGAAAAATGCAGGAGACACATACCAGCGCCTAGTGGACCAGATGTTTAAGGCTCAAATTGGGCGGAACCTGGAAGTATACGTAGATGACATGGTGATCAAGTGCAAGACAGAAGGATCTCTCCTAGAAGACATAGAAGAAACGTTTCAGATGCTGAGGAGGGTTAACATGAAACTTAACCCAAAGAAGTGCACGTTTGGGGTAGAGGAAGGTCATTTCCTAGGACACTTGATCACTAGGGATGCCATTAGGGCTAACCCGAAAAAGACCCTTGCTATTGTAGATTTGGCACCTCCAACTACTGTCAAGGAAGTCCAAAGCCTAAACGGCAAGCTAGCAGCATTGAGTCGCTTCTTGTCCAAAGCGGCCGAAAGATCCCTACCATTCTTCAAAACACTTAAGGGTACACTGGAAAAAAATGGTTTCAAATGGACGGATAAGGCGGACAACGCCTTCAAGGAGATGAAAAAGATAATATCGGAGCTTCCCGCGATTACCGCGCCCATTCCAGGCGAAGAGCTGGTCATGTACCTAGCCGCATCCGATGAAACTATAAGTGCCGTCTTGTTAGCTGAAAGGGGTATAAGACATATGCTAATATATTTTGTAAGCAGGACGTTGCAGGGGCCTGAATTGAACTATCCACCTCTTGAGAAACTATCTTTAGCATTGGTCGATGCTTCCAGAAAACTGAGGCATTATTTTCAAGCGCACATGGTGGTGGTCTTGATAGACCAGCCGATTAGGCAAGTCTTTTTTAGCCAGAGATGTCAGGTAGGCTTGCAAAGTGGGAAATTGAGCTGGGGGAGCACAACATCGAGTTACGACCTAGATCTGCTTATAAGGGACAAATTTTGGCTGAGACGAATGCTTCGCCACCCGCCACAACGGTAGTGAAAGGCACAGATGCCTGGAGCTTGTATACTGATGGGTCATCTGGATCGGAAGGCGCAGGGGATGGTCTAATCCCGAAGGTATACGTCGATTCCCAGATGGTGGCCAATCAGGTCAATGGGTCATTCGAAGCAAGGTATAAAGCCATGATAGATTATTTGGCGGAAGCTAGACGCCTCATGACAGGTTTTGCTAGTTGCAGGATATCTCAAATACCGCGAGGTAAGAACAAGAAGGTGGACGTTTTAAGCAAATTAGCAACTTTAACTTTTGCTCATCTCACTAAAGAGGTTCTTGTAGAAGTACTTGAAGAAAGGTCCATAGCGGCTAGGCCAGTCATGGAAATTCAGGAAGCAGGCCCCACCTGGATGACACCCATCTATGAGTACCTGTTAAGCGGAACATTTCCTGAAGAAGAGAAGGAAGCAAGAAAGATACGAGTTAAGGCACCTCGTTTCATTATCAAAGATGACATCATGTATCGTAGGTCATACCTAGGCCCTTGGTTTCGATGTGTAGGACCTACACTGGCTACTAATATTATCCAGGAGATGCATGAAGGCTCGTGCGACATTCATTCAGGCACAAGAGTGATAGTTGGAAAAATACTTCGGATGGGTTACTATTGGCCTCATATGAAAAGAGACGTGGAGGAAGAGATTAAAAAGTGTTCGTCGTGCCAAATACATGCTCCCATGGCCAGGCAACCACAGCATGAGCTAGTCTCTGTTACTTCATCATGGCCATTTGCAAAGTGGGGAATTTACATCGTAGGGCCATTTCCTGAGGCACCTGGAGAGTGAAATTCCTCTAGGTGGCGGTGGATTATTTCACCAAATGGGTGGAAGCAAAACCTTTAGCAACGATCTCGGGGAAGCACGTACGTAACTTCGTTTAGGAACACATTGTCTGTCGCTTCAGTTTTCCGAGGATAATGGTCAGCGATAATGGTAAACAGTTTGCCGAAGAGCCGTTTAAGTCTTGGTGTGAACAGCTGAGTATTGAACAACATTTTACTATGGTGGCACACCCACAGGCCAATGGCCAGGCAGAAGTGGCTAACAGAGAAGTCCTTAAGGGTTTGAAGGCACGTCTAGGCGCCTATCGAACCGGATGGGTAGAGGAGCTCCCTAACGTCTTATGGGGATTACGCACTATGCCCAAGGTCAGCACGGGCGAAACGCCTTTCTGTTTGGTCTATGGATCCAAGGCGGTGTTACCTGCAGAAATCAGCGTTCCGTCACCCAGAGTGGTCACTTTCACTGAGCAGGGAAACAAGGAGCAGAGGTGTCTGGACTTGGATTTGCTAATGGAAAAAAGGGTGCTGGCTCAGGTAAGGCAAGCCGCTGTAAAGGCAAGGATGAAGAGATACTATGACAGAAGGGTCAAGCATAAAACACTGCTACCTGGGGACCTAGTTTTGCGTAGCAACGAAGCAAGCAGGTCAGCTCTAACGGGGAAACTCTCGGCTAGGTGGGAGGGCCCGTATCGCGTAGCACAAACTCTTGGAGGAGGGGGCACACCTCCTGGAACGTTTGGACGAAACGAAAATCCTGAGAACTTGGCACATTACGAACCTGAAAAAGTACTTCGTATAGCCAAGTGAGGTCCACCACCTACTTTCTCCGTCTTTCTCTTTGAAAGTTTTCAATTACGGCTAAATGCCATAGTTAAGTCCTGTTCCCGTGAAGTCAGGCAACGCTGTAATGACAATCTATGTTTTATTAATAGAATGAAGCTCATCTGCTATTCATCATTACACGTTTCACGCTCATATATTGCTCATGCAAAGGTTGAAGCGGTTCTAGGTCAAACGGGACGCCCAAAGTATGACCAAAACTTTTTCTTTTAACCAATTTTCAATGAATATATTCGATAGCAATCAAGCGAATTTGAAGCATAAAAACTTAAGTCGACTTATTACAAAACACTTACGTAGCCGGACAGTGGTACCAGGCACAAGTTAGGGGTTGAGTTATCACCTCGACAACATAAAAAGGTTGAGTTATTGCCTTCAAAACATAAAAAGGTTGAGTTATCGCCATCAAAACATAAAAAGGTTGAGTTATCGCCTTCTTAAAACGCAAGTTGAGTTATCGCCTAGCAGCTAACAATCAAGGGGTTGAGCTATCACCTTCTTGAGACGCATGTCCACCATACTAAGCACGCACATGAGGTACCTTCCAACTCTCGCCTTATAAGCCAAGGTTATTACCTTGCCAAAGCAGAGCAGACAACAATCGCACCTATTCCTCATAAAACAGAAGGATTGGGCTGCTACGTACACTTCAAAAGTGGTAATTAGAAAACAAAGTATCGTAAAGGCAACCAACACATCACATTGTCCAAAAGGAAGATATTGTCAAGGATAATAATTTGTCCAAAGGGGCGCCTCGCGCCACTACCCACAAATTGGGTGTTCAAAGCAAGCATTTTGTTTAAAGGGGGTGCCACTCACCACCACCCACAAGCTGGGTGTACAAAGACCGTAAATTGTTTTAAAGATGTAACAGTAACCACTGCCTATAAAACCAGGCACAGAACAAGTCGCAAAGTATCAGAACAACTTACATATGGGTGGAAGCTGAGTTGGAGCCATGACTTACGTCGAGGTCGGTAGGAGTAAGAGCCAACATATCTTCAACAGACCGGTTAGGATGTGCTTTGATGTCTTCAATATAGGACAGGGTCATGTTCTCTGTTGAGGTAGCCAACTCATGGAGACGAGCGCGGGCCTGCAGATCATACCCACAAGCTATCACCTTTGCTTGAAGAGGACCAGGCGGAAAGGTGGCCTAGAGGGGTTGATGAGCCCTCAGGAACCGCCTGGCCTGGCCTCAGACTCTCCGCGTCAGAATGATTCACGTTGGCAGCCTCGAATCCTTCCAAGTCATCAGAAGACAGGTACTCTAGCACGATCCTAACTGCAACAAAACAAGGAAAGCATTAGAAAGTTCAAGAAGGGCAGGTGGTCAAGCAACTCAAAGCAAAGAGTACCCTACCAATTCCCCCTTTCGATAACACAGGAAGAGTGTTAGGACCACCCCAACGATGGTTCATCCCTAGAAGAGCAAGCACAGGGTCAGGATAGGTTCTTAATCTAAAGCTTTGACGAGCAAGTAGGGCAAGAAGATCGACGTCCAGATCCCTAGCTTCAGGGGGACACGTTAACGAGTGAGGACGACCCCCTGCTCTCCACACTAACAAGTCCCTATCGCTAGAAGGAACAATGGTGTCATCCACCCAAAAGAACATGCCACGCCATTCACGCAACCCTTAGGGAGGGTCAGTGAATACGTCAGGTACGGGAAGTTTCCTTCTCTCGAAGCTGAACCAATCTTTTAAACAAGTCAGTTTAAAGAAATATCGGAATAGAGGAATGGAAGAGATGCCCCCAAGAGCCTTGCAAGCTGCTTCAAAGACAGTTATGCGTAATACGGCCAGGGGCGATACTTGCCCCGGATGAGTTTCGTAATGCTTTAGCAAGGATAGGTAAAAGGGAGAAAAGGGGAGTCTAAGGTTGCCAACGGAAAATTGTTTAGTGTATAAAGCTACCTTGCCCTCAGGAGGACAAAGAGCCACCGCCCGACGATTAGGAAGCTGAGGATGAAATTCCCTAGGAATCCCGTATTCCGGCAAAAATACTTTGAACTCGGCATTGGAGAGGGTACAAGGTACCTTATCGGCCGACGGGGCCGTAGGCATAGTGGAAAGAAGAAAAAGGTAAGAAAGAAAGAGTGCCTAACCTGAAAAGGGAGGACCGTCGGAGGAAAACTGAACAAATTGCACTGGGACGAAGGTAAAACTCCAAGAAAGGGAGAGGAGAAGTAATAGAAGTAAAATTTTGAAAATGCATGATTTTCGGGTTTAATTGGGGTAGTGGGGAGAGAGAGGCGGGAACGACATGGACACGTGTCATCTTCCCATCCGTTCCGCCTGTAACCGGCAGCAGAACGTGACAGTTTTGAAACGCGTCACGCGCGCGTGGAGCCTCGCGTCATCATGATCTTTATTAATTAGCAATGACACCAACTTTCGAAACCGTCCCATCAGCAGTCATCCGTCACGCTGCGTTGAATAAACTCCACACTTTGTTCCAAATTAAGCAAACAAAGGGACACTAAAAGGACCAAAGCCTAGTCATCAGTTTCCAAATGTTTAACCCCATGTCGTCTTATCATCTCGTCTAGAACACCATAGGCGCTGTGTGATCTAATCATCTCGCCTAGAACACCCTAGGCGCTAGGTGATCTAACCACCTCGCCTGGAATGTCCCAAGCACCCGGTGGTCCAATCGTCTTGCCTGGAAAACTCCAGGCCCTAAGCGGTCCACTCATCTTGCTGACAACGTCTCAAGCAACCATCGACTGGACTATCTTATTCTCTCTAATCTGACATTGAGCCTTAAAAAGTTCCAGCCAAAACTATATATTTTCATTAGAACTTGGGGGACTTGATTACATAGGCACAAACCTATGTAGGCCCGCCGGCCCAAGGGGTCCATTTTGCTCCTCTCAGGAAGCCCTTCGGCCCACACCCGAGTCCAAGGCCATCCGCTTGACCCGTGGGTGTACCCAGGAGCGACAAACCTGGGTCTCGCAGGAGGATCCTGTCGGGAGAAAGCGTTGTGCAGACGAGTGCACAAAAGGAAGGCATCTTATTGGTCTGTCAGAGACCATGGAGGGGATCCCGCGCACGTTCCTGTCAGCCAATAGGAATTCTCCTGAAAGGCGCCTCGCCCCCTGAAGGAAATGTATAAATAGAGGCAAATACCTCCTGGAGAAGGGTAATGCTTATTTTCCATCTCCCTTATACGCTCTCAACATACTCTCTTGATCATGTTAGCTGACTTAGGCATCAGAGTGTCTACGCAGGGACTACCCCTGCGTTGACACTAACCGTAGTCTTCTTCTTTCCCTGTTTCAGGCGCTTAAACCTTCATCAAGAACCACCTGGAAACGTTATTAAGCCTTTTATTGCCTTAACCCTTTATTATTGATTGTCAGACGCACAAACAGTTGTGTATGAAAAAAATTTGTTATATTATCAACTTTACATTTTACTTACTTATGGTAAGAGTAAAATAGTCTCTTTATATGTAACTGTTGTGCATGGAAAAGATCTTATGTACAAATCACATCCCTTATGTAAGGCCACAGGGAGCGGCAAGATTTTCGGAGCGGTACTGAGGGCGGTAATGGGGGAACACCGCCCCGCATCCTCGGTGACGGCAAGCAATCACGCGGCATCGACATTCCAATGCCGAGTGTTAACTCCATTTTTATATTTAATATATATATATATACATATATATATATATATATATATATATATATATATATATATATATATATATATATATATATATATATAAAATATGGTTCGTGTGAGTACCTAAAAAATGCAGAGTACCGTGAATACCTGTGAACACACGGGTTTCAGATGTGAACTTGCTCCGTAAAAAAGTTTTTTTTTTTTTGAATTTTTTTTTTCATATTCATTTAGATACAAATAATATAAGACTATACGTAAAAAATTAAATACATTTACACTTTCTATCATCTTAAAAGTCATGTGAACGTGAAAAAATTCATGTGAACATGCTTAGTTGTGAACACACGTTCACAACAGTACAGTTCATGTGAACACACACGTTTCACATAGTTCTAGTGTGTGTTTATGTGTGATTTTTTGCAAGTAGTCGTATATTATTATTTAAACATGATTATGAAAAAAATTTTCAAAAAAAAAATGATTTTAAGCACGGTACCTCCGGTACTCCGCAAAACTAGTGGTACTCATTTGAACCCAAATCTATATATATATATATATATATATATATATATATATATATATATATATATATATATATATATATATATATATATATATATATATATATATATATAAATATTTCATTTACTCTCTATATATACAATAGACATTCATTCATTTATATCATATCCATTCTCTCTTTACTCTCTCTCTCTGTACACACATATTTCAAATTCAAAAAAAATGTCTTCATCATCTTCATCTTCGAAGTCAATAGATATTATTGCGGAAGCGGTAAACATTTGCTCACAAGCTGCTCGGGTCGTTTTAGAATTGTAAGGGGAAAAACTAATAATTTTTAGTAGGATCTAAGGATCCCGATCTCACTCTTACGATCCGATCTTGTAAAGACAAAAACGATCCTAGGTAAGATCCCGACCTTAACAACATTGGTTTGCAGTCATATTCAAACATGTGTATTTATTCAAGTTTTTATAAGTAATAAACTTTTATGAGTTTTAGAGAACTTTGTCTTTATGGATGGTTCTTGGTTGGATTGCCATATTAGGCGATAATCTAACTCATCCATATATGGTGGATTTCTGCACTTTACATTGGTTTGATAAAATGTGATCATGTTGTCAGCCTAAAGAACAAAACATGATTCTGGAGATACACTCTGCACCTGCTCTTGTTTTCCCAATATTTGATAGCTTCATAGTGTGTTGGACAAATAGACAACTTCGTATAGGGTTTATTATGAAAAAAAACAAACATATTTTTACGGATTTTGCGTTCACTCAATATTATTTTTTTCCAGTAAAATACTCAACTTAAAATTTTTTTGTTTGGTGAAATTTGATAATTAGAGCCCGGTTATAATTAGTAAACCTGGTTTTTAAAAACTGAAAATCCGGGTTCTAACATCCAAATTTCAATAAATCAAAGAGAAAAATTAACTTGAGGATAAATTAACATGAATGAACGAAAACACAAAAAATGTAAAAACATGTCGCTTTTTTCATAAATCATAACAAACCCTAAATATAAACTATAGATGATAAAACTTACACATCTTAATTATTTCTAGCAACCAATACGAATTTAACAGTTTCAGTGGTTAAAATTGTTAGAGATGGAAATATGTTTTCGTATCAGTTGATTTGTACAATTGTAAAATAGAAAGTATTGTCTTCAAACAAGGAGCTATCTATGAACAGAAAGCACATGATGCAACCGTTGAAAACAATTATGCAACAGATAACTCGGATCGCAACGGTGGTTGCAGTAATCACACTTATCTTAAATGTGTTATAACGAGTAAAAAACTCGCGCTTTGCGGCGGGTATATGAATCATTTACAAATAAATTAATAAAGACGGAATATATGTAACATCCCGTTTTTAAGATAATTGCATGTAAATATTTTATTGGATGTTTAAATAATTTTTATCGTGTTGGTCCAATGAGATCCCGATTAGTGGATTATACGTGTCGGGTTATTGAGTTATGTGGCGTCAGATAATTAATTTAGTGGATTTATTATATAATTGGGATCGTGGATTTAATTGGGTCAAAGGGATAATAATATCGAAAAAGTGGTATCAGGTTCGAAATTAGCGGGTTCGGGACTTGCTTAAAATGGAAGGAAATATATATGTGGATAACCTTGAGCTTCCTTCCTTCCCTTTACTTTCCAAAAACTAGAAAACATGAAGTGTGTGTATGTGTGAATAGCTGGAGCAGCAGCAAGTGTGCAAAGTTCGGATTGGGTTGCTGAATCTGATCATCTTCTTCCCCTTCTTTGTGTTTGTGGAGCATCAAGGTAAGAAATTCCATGAATTTGGTAGCATAAATTCGAGATATGTGTGTGTGATGTTAAGGGTTTGTTTCTCAAATCATATGGGTTGATATAGATGATTTCTTGGGTATTTTTGAGGGCTGAAACCGATTTCGGGGTCTGAGCCCCCATGCAACCGCCATGAAAACGAGCAGAGAAGCTGCAGTTGCAGCATGAGCGTGACCGCGGTGGCTGCGGCGCGATCGCGTTGCCTGGGCGCGGGCCGCGATGCGGCGGCTGGTCCGGTGGGTTTTTGGGCGTCGGTTGCTGGTTTGGGGCCTTGTTTTTAGTCGAGTCCGCTTATGAAACTGTGTTTGGGTTTATGTTATCTATCGATCGGGTTTCGGTTGGGTCTTCGGGGTTCCGTGGGGTTGCTTTCGGGTTCGAGTCGGTTGCGTGATCGGGGTATAAATTGTTATGTGTTCGTTGAGTTGAGCTATGTTAATAATTGGGATCCGTATAATTTCAGGAACGAGTCAGCGAGCTGACCCGAGTCAAAGATTCTGGGATTAGTGGATTAATCAGGTGAGTACCCGAGTCTTTTCCTATTAGTGCGATTATTTTACGAGTATAGATGTGTAGCTGCTATGTGTATATTGTGTGCCGTGTACGAGACAGGGACGCGAGTGCAGGTATGATTCTATTCTTGCTTGTGTGTTATCTGTGCATGAGATGAGATCCGTCCAGGGGTCCGTGATGAGTTCCATACGGACGGTGATTCGCGATGAGTGATCGCGCGGGTTGACTGTCCCTAAAAGTCCTTGGGGCGTGTATACACGGCAGGGCCTGTAGCCGGTTCGCGCCTGTGCTACAGGGTTTTCGCTAACCACCAGTGTACATGGTCGTTAGCCGGGGAAGTGTCCCCCTCAGTGATTCTGTGTACAGGGCTTCGGATCTCGTGCTATGTGTTCATACCTGTATAGTGATGTTGATTGCCAGGGACAGAGTTAGAGATTGTTTTGTGTGTATGTGTGTACGTGATTACTGTGCAGAGTCTAACCCTCGCGTACTCACGAGCTTCCGATGTAACAACCTAGTTTTATCTAAACTTAATAATCTGATTTTCAAACTGATAATGTAATAATGTTACATTATTTGAATTATAATTTAATTAAGTTATGAAATATTTAATTAAATTATATAAATATTTATATTATGAATTAATAAATTATTAAAGATAATTAAATAAAAGAGATATAATATACAAAAAATGAAAGTGGGTTAACTAGCAAATACAACTAGATGAAGTATATAAACGTGATTTATTATTCAAAAATCAGATTCTCTCTCTCTCTACTCTCTCTCTCTAACTTTCTCTCTCTACTCTCTCTCTACCTTCTCTCTAAATTATCTCCCAAACCGACTGGCTGATTATCGAGTTCTATATATCATTGGAAAGATCTTGAAGAATTCTACACGAATCTGCTATTACATGCGTGATTTCATACGAATTTGAGGTAAGAATCGATATTTTTAAGTTTTTATATATTTCGGTTTTTTCGAATTTATTAGTTTTATGAAATTTAAAGCTATTTTTATGGAGTTTAACTAGAATTTGTATAATATAATCGAACATAGGTTTGTTACGTAACATATTCGTGATTTTAGGCCTAAAAATGTATGTTTTAAAGCTGCAAATATGAACAAACTCGAGTTGCCAAGAACAAACTCGAAAATACATGGAACAAACTCGAATTTGAGCTAAATTCGAAATTATATTCGAATTTAATCATCAAATTCGAATTATATCTTCGAATCTATGCATGTATGTTCGAATTTATCCCTCAAATTCGAAGTGAGTTTCTAGCACCTGACATTCGAATTTAATTTGTTTAAATAAGTGTACATGTTAGCATTAATATATATGAATCTAATTTAATCCTTAACTTTTAATTTAACTACTTATACTACTTGAACCTTTAAATTGAGTATATATATATATATATATATATATATATATATATATATATATATATATATATATATATATATATATATATATATATATATATATATATATATATTGACCCTTGAGAATTAATGAAACAATGAATATTATTGAAAGAATGATTTATGAATAAACAAGTTATCAGAATCAGATATAATAAAGATTTTAACGACTAAAGAGATGACGATAAATGAAATGATATTGACATGATATGATATAATAATTTTGGATAGGTTCAGTGAAATTCTGAACAAAAGATTTAAAGATTTATAAAGTGGGTCAAAGATTTGATTTGACAGAGAACAGATTGAGATAAAATCCTGAGATAACTCAGGTGGCAGATTTTACATCTGTTTGATAAAGACCCAACACTGTGAGTTATAGATATTCAGATTTAACATGCTTGCATTTCCGGTTGAGACATATTGTTGATGCTAGATTTATTTGACATTCATATGATCAGCTGGATTGTGACCTGTGCACACCATGGTTGGGTGTTGCCTAGTGGATCATGATAGCTATTTGACTATCCCTTCGTATGATATTACTTTTACAGTTCATTTCAGATATTGCTTTAAGATTACTGCTATCATGACTATGAATACTTATGCTTCATCATTGCATATACTTTGACATTTGATTCAGCTTGATTAGCCTTATCGGTCTATTGTTCTAGACCTGGCTATTTCACCAGTTCTATTGAATTGGTAATGACCTCCGATGTTCCGCCACGTTGATTTACTGGTAGCTAGCCCAGTATGTGGCTGATCCCCACGATTTAAGCGTGAGCGTGGCCTGAGCATCATCCGACTCTATGACTTCTATGTCTCAATCATGAGGGCTGTAGCGGCAGCCAAGACATGTCACGCTAGACTGATGATCCGCTTGACATTGCATGTTAATTTGAAAATCTATTTACTCACTAAGCATTGCTTACGGTTGCTACATTAATATTTTTACAGGAAAAGACAAAGGAAAGTCACCTGTCGGACCTAGTTCTTAGGTCTTACATGCTCAAGACAGAAGTTTCATAGACTTCTACTCAGCGACCCCATTTTGGTACTAATTGGATGACAATATTATGGTGATCTGGGTAGATTTATTTTGATAATATGATGACATGAATTAGATTAGACTTGTGCCATTTATAAGTTTAATTTGAAAACCGTAAAACTGTATTAAACTTAATCCTAATATGCTTGTATTGTAATTTAATATTCCGCAATTAATTACTCTATCTTAGTTTGATTGATATCGTATTGCATGATGTGGGACCTAGACTCGTGAGAACTGCCCCGTAAGGGGTGGTCTTCACAGGATGGTATCAGAGCCCATAGTTTGAGTGAGTCAAGTATTACGTAAGTATACTTGATCTCAAACTGAAGCAATACATATGTATCAATCATTTAGGTGGTTTGAACTGAGATAGGATGTACAGACTGTTAGGATGGGAAAAGGGTACATAGATCTAAGTCTATAAACTGATAGTTAATTGATCTTAATTTTCAGCTAAGATGTCAGGATCAGGATCAGGTGACATACCAAACAACATGACCCCACAACAAATGTTCGAAATGATGCAACAACTCTTAGCCCAACACTCAGAACAACAGAATAAGATTATGCAAGAACAGTTTCAGGCCAGAGATGAGGCCGAAGCTAAAAGACGTGAAGATAAGAAAAATATGAGAAAAGATAAACAAGTCCAGAATGACGAATCTGATTCTGATAACACAAACCCTGAAACCCAAATCGAGCAGCCTAAAGGCTGTAAGTTCAAGGACTTCAAAGCGAGCGGTCCCCTGAACTTTGAGGGTACAGTGAATCCAATTCAGGCGATGGATTGGATCAGTAATACCGAAGAGATCTTTAGAATCTCTGACTGTTTAGATTCAAAGAAAGTGAGCTATGCGTCTGCGTTATTTGTTGGAGCTGCTCGTGCATGGTGGAAGACCCAGAGAAGTATCTATGGCGAAGAAATTATTCAGACTTTAGAGTGGAACCAGTTCCTAGATATGTTCAACGCAAAATATTGTCCGATCGACCAACAAGATAAGATGGAGGTTCAACTGATGCAGCTGACTCAGGGAACCAAAACTATTGATGAATACGAACACGAATTCTCTCGGCTTTGCGGTTACTCCTCATATCAAGTAGCTACCGAAGAAAGGAAGATGAATAGATTCCGTGGAGGACTCAACCCAAGATACCGGCACCCGATGAGCGCAATAAAATATAAGAGTTACTTGGAAATGGTCGAAGCGTCAAGACAAATAGAGAGAGGATATCTGGAGTATGGTGATCAGCTCTACGCTCCATCAGCGAACCCAATATGTCCTTCTCCTCCGAAGAAGCAGAGATTCGGCAGATTCTTCAGGCCAAACAAATCTCAGACCCAGCAATCTCAACAATCCCAACCGAAAGCCCAAGCGTATTCACTGACAAACGAGCCACGATTCTGCAGGAGATGCAGAAAGTCACATATGGGGCTGTGTAACCCAGATGATGTTACTTGTTTTGCGTGTAACCGAATTGGTCACAGCAGTGAAGAGTGCCCACAACAAGGACGCGGATGTGCAAAATGTGGGAAAAGAGGACACTTCATGTATTAGTGTCGCAGCGGGCAACGAGGACAGTCACAGTCGTCAGCTGGAGGATCTACGATGAAGAGTTCAGCTGCTACTCCGACCGCAAGGACTCGAGCTTTTCAAATAATAGCCGAGGAAGCAAAAGAAACACCTGACGTAGTTACCGGTACGTTCCTGCTTAACTCAATCCCTGCTCGCGTATTATTCGATTCTGGTGCTAGTCGTTCTTTCATATCAACATCTTTTGCTCAAAGATTATATAAGTCCCCATCAAAGCTTCCCGTAGTACTTGACATTGAGACAGCCAGTAACAACTATGTTATGCCTGATTCTGTTTACCGTAACTGCACTCTACTTGTCAACAACATCGTATTCAACCTCGACCTTATCCCGATTTCGTTGAAAGAGTTCGACGTCATCATCGGCATGGACTGGCTAATGAATAATGAGGCTACGATCGTATGCAACCGTCGGATCATCAGAATCAAGTCCTCAGACGGCCGAGTATTGGAGATCAAGGGAGAGAAAAGAAAAGGTGCTCACTGCTTCATTTCTGTAGAGAAAGCTCACAAATGTTTGTCTAAGGGTCGTGAATCTTATCTGTGCTACGTCTCTTCTGAATCTAACACTGAAAAGAAAACCCTAGCTGACATTCCTATCTTCTGTGAGTTTCCAGACGTCTTTCCCGACGATATTTCTGGAGTGCCACCAGAACGTCAAGTCGAATTCGGCATTGACTTAGTTCCTGGTGCGGCTCCTATTGCCAAAGCTCCTTATAGACTTGCACCTGCAGAAATGCAGGAAATGTCAAAGCAGTTGCAAGAACTGTTGGAAAAGGGGTTTATCCGACCGAGTTCATCTCCGTGGGGTGCACCTGTCTTATTTGTCAAAAAGAAAGACGGAACTTTCCGTATGTGCATCGACTACCGCGAGTTGAACAAAGTTACTATAAAGAATAAATATCCTCTGCCCAGGATCGATGATCTGTTTGATCAGCTACAAGGAGCCAGCTACTTCTCAAAAATAGATCTTCGTTCTGGGTATCATCAGTTGAAAGTTAAAGATGAGGATGTTCCAAAGACAGCCTTCCGAACAAGATACGGTCATTACGAATTTCTCGTGATGCCGTTCGGCTTAACAAATGCACCAGCGGCGTTCATGGACCTCATGAAACGCGTGTGCAGACCAATGTTGGATAAGTCAGTTATCGTATTCATAGACGATATTCTGATTTACTCCAAAACGGAGGCTGATCATGCTATTCATTTGCGGCAATTGCTAGAGTTACTGAGAAAAGACAGACTCTATGCAAAATTTTCTAAGTGCGAATTCTGGCTCAGACAGGTATAACTTTACATTGTCTTGAGCTATTCCTTAAGCGTTCTTTGATTAAACAAAACTTGAAACTCTACTTTGTTGCTTTTATAGATTCAATTCCTTGGCCATGTTGTTTCTGGCGAAGGTATTTCCATTGATCCGTCTAAAGTCGAGGCCGTTCAAAAATGGCAAACGCCTCGCAATGCCTCCGAAATAAGAAGTTTCCTTGGATTGGCCGGTTACTATCGGCGATTCATAAAGGACTTCTCAAAGATTGCTGTGCCACTTACGATGTTAACACGAAAGAATACACCTTTCGTGTGGGCTGATAAACAGCAAGAGGCATTTGAAACTCTGAAGCAAAATCTTATTCAAGCGCCGATCCTAGCCTTACCAGAAGGCAATGATGATTTTGTCGTTTACAGCGACGCATCTGGTACTGGCTTAGGATGTGTTCTAATGCAAAGGGGAAAAGTCATTGCCTATGCTTCAAGGCAATTGAAAGACTACGAGAAAAGTGCACCAACTCATGATCTTGAGTTGGCTGCCGTTACCTTTGCTCTGAAGATCTGGCGTCACTATCTAGATGGGACTCGGTGTCAGCTTTACACCGATCATAAGAGTCTCAAGCATCTCTTTACTCAAAAGGATCTAAACATGAAACAGCGACGGTCCTTGGAGCTTATCAAGGACTATGATTGCGAGATCCTATACCATCCCGGCAAAGCTAATGTTGTCGCGGATGCTTTGAGTAGAAAAGTTTATCCAGAAAAGTGCTGCTATGCCCTAACTCCGGTTATATTCTCTTCTGATCTTATTGAAGACATCAGAGTTGCTCAAGCTGAAGCACTGAAAGAAGAGAATCTTTGTTCTGAAAATCTTAAAGGGCAGCTACAATTTCTAACTCTGAATCATTTGGGACTTCATTGTCTCAAGGGAAACCGAATCTGGATTCCTAAATATGGTTCTATTCGCAACACTCTTCTATCTGAAGCCCACAAGTCCAAATTATCTGTTCATCCTGGCAGCTCAAAGATGTACTTTGATCTGAAAGCTGATTACTGGTGGCCAGGAATGAAGAAAGACATCGGTCAATATGTTAAAAGCTGCAGAGTATGTCAAATGGTTAAGGCAGAACACCAGAAACCCTTCGGGGATATGCAACCACTGCCAGTTCCTGAATGGAAGTGGGAGCATATAACTATGGATTTCATCACGAAGCTGCCGAAAACCAAGAGACAGCACGACTCCATCTGGGTAGTCGTGGATCGATTAACGAAGTCAGCTCATTTCATACCGATAAAAGAGACGTACTCTCTTGATAGATTGGCACAAATATACATCATAGAAGTAATTTCTCGACATGGTGTGTCGAAGTCTATCGTTTCTGATCGTGATAGTCGTTTCATATCTAGATTCTAGCGAGCTCTACAAGACGGGATGGGTACTCGGATCTCTATGAGTACTGCTTATCATCCTAATGCAGATGGCCAGAGTGAGCGTACTATCCTTACTCTCGAAGATATACTTCGTGCCTGCATTCTTGATCTAGGTGGTAACTGGGATGACCACTTGCCTTTGGTCGAATTCTCATATAATAACAGTTATCATTCAACGATCAAGATGGCTCCTTTTGAAGCTTTGTACGGAAGAAAATGCAGAACTCCTACCTGTTGGCGCGAAACAGGTGAATCACCTATAGCGGGTCCAGCCCTTCTACAGTTGACTCATGAGAAGATTCAACTCGTCAGAAGGAACATACTTGAAGCGCAAAGTAGGCAGAAGTCATATTATGATAATCGACACATATCAATAAGCTTTGCAGTTAACGATTGGGTGATGCCGAAAGTATCTCCAATGAAGAATGTGGTAAGATTCATAAAGCGAAATAAGCTAGCTCCGAGATTCATCGGTCCGTTCAAGATTATTGAAAAGATAGGAAATCAATCTTATCGTCTTGAATTGCCAGCGGATTTATCTGGAATACATCATGTATTCCATATTCGTCATCTGAGAAAGAGCTTAGCAGACGAAAGAGAAGTTCAAATACCACACGTTAACTTGCAGATTGATGAGAAGCTTCGCGTGGTTGAAGAGCCAGAACGTATTCTGGACTCGAAGACCAAAAAGCTTCGGAATAAAGAAATACAGATGGTGCTCGTCCAATGGAAACACCACAAAGGTTCGCATCAGTCTTGGGAATCCAGAAATGTCATGAAAGCAACATACCCAAGTCTGTTCGAACATAGCTAACTTCGGGGACGAAGTTTGTGCGTGGTGGAGCCCATTCTGTAACAACCTAGTTTTATCTAAACTTAACTATCTGATTTTCGAACCGATAATGTAATAATGTTACATTATTTGAATTATAATTTAATTAAGTTATGAAATATTTAATTAAATTATATAAATATTTATATTATGAATTAATAAATTATTAAAGATAATTAAATAAAAGAGATATAATATACAAAAATGAAAGTGGGTTAACTAGCAAATATAACTAGATGAAGTATATAAACGTGATTTATTATTCAAAAATCAGATTCTCTCTCTCTCTCTACTCTCTCTCTCTAACTTTCTCTCTCTACTCTCTCTCTACCTTCTCTCTAAATTATCTCCCAAGTTATCAGAATCAGATAAAATAAAGATTTTAACGACTAAAGAGATGACAATAAATGATATGATATTGACATGATATGATATAATAATTTTGGACAGGTTCAGTGAAATTCTGAACAAAAGATTTAAAGATTTATAAAGTGGGTCAAAGATTTGATTTGACAGAGAACAGATTGAGATAAAATCCTGAGATAACTCAGGTGGCAGATTTTACATCTGTTTGATAAAGACCCAACACTGTGAGTTATAGATATTCAGATTTAACATCCTTGCATTTCCGGTTGAGACATATTGTTGATGCTAGATGTATTTGACATTCATATTATCAGCTGGATTGTGACCTGTGCACACCATGGTTGGGTGTTGCCCAGTGGATCATGATAGCTATTTGGCTATCCCTTCGTATGATATTGCTTTTACAGTTCATTTCAGATATTGCTTTAAGATTACTGTTATCATGACTATGAATACTTATGCTTCATCATTGCATATACTTTGACATTTGATTCAGCTTGATTAGCCTTATCGGTCTATTGTTCTAGACCTGGCTATTTCACCAGTTCTATTGAATTGGTAATGACCTCCGATGTTCCGCCACGTTGATTTACTGGTAGCTAGCCCAGTATGTGGCTGATCCCCACGATTTAAGCGTGAGCGTGGCCTGAGCATCATCCGACTCTATGACTTCTATGTCTCAATCATGAGGGCTGTAGCGGCAGCCAAGACATGTCACGCTAGACTGATGATCCGCTTGACATTGCATGTTAATTTGAAAATCTATTTACTCACTAAGCATTGCTTACGGTTGCTACATTAATATTTTTACAGGAAAATACAAAGGAAAGTCACCTGTCGGACCTAGTTCTTAGGTCTTACACGCTCAAGACAGAAGTTTCATAGACCTCTAATCAGCGACCCCATTTTGGTACTAATTGGATGACGATATTATGGTGATCTGGGTAGATTTATTTTGATAATATGATGGCATGAATTAGATTAGACTTGTGCCCTTTATAAGTTTAATTTGAAAACCGTAAAACTTTATTAGACTTAATCCTAATATGCTTGTACTGTAATTTAATATTCCGCAATTAATTACTCTATCTTAGTTTGATTGATATCGTATTGCCTGATGTGGGACCCAGACTCGTGAGAACTGCCCCGTAAAGGGTGGTCTTCACATCCGAGCTTACGTATTCGAGTCTACCATGTTCAGGGTATCAGAGAAGAGATCGGTAGCTGTGCTTGTTGATCTGGGACTGGGGATTATCTAGGAAGCGTTATGCTAGTGTTTTGTAATGATCTCATCAGTACTGCTTATGTTAGCATCTTTTGGGCTTATGTAATCAGTGGATTGTATGTTAAATGGTGTTTATGTGAAAGATTAAATTAATAGTGATCGGTATTACCTTCTGACATATGTGTTATAGAATTTTTACGATGTTGCCACTGGTGTATTGTATTGACGTGGCATTTCTGGGAACGGGAGGGTGTTACTTGATAATATCAGAGCTTGTGGTTTGAAGTGTGAGTATCATTAGTGGATGCTTAACTTAAACCTTGTTTCGTTCCGTGGGGGATCCTTCTTGCGATTCGTACTAGTGGATTAACCTAGCTTATTGTATAACGCTGGGTGCTTGGTTTGTTATTTAATTGCTTCGGTGTGTGTAGATTGAGATGGCAGATCAGGGTGAAGGGACAGGTGCTGGTAAGTTAGCGGGTGATGAGTTTATCCGCAAGTCAGAGCTGTTGGAGGTTTTGATAGAAATCTACAGATAGCAACGGGAGCAGGGTCAGGGAATGGGGCCAACTATGCAGCCTACGAGAACTGAGTCAGGAAGTGGTGCGTCATCTTCTACGCGAAGGGGTGGGTCCTTTAAGGACTTTATGACAGGAGATCCACCCCAGTTCAGAGGTGATGGTGAGCCAGTGATGTCTATGGCTTGGGAACGTGAGGTAGAGGCTGCTTTTAGAGTTGCGCACATGGATCCGAGGGATATGGTCGGTTATGCGACCTATCTGTTGAGGGGAGGGGCGTCACAGTGGTGGAAGTCTATAGAGTCAACAATGACATCTTCTGCAACTTATGTGATGACGTGGGATCAGTTTAGGGCCATGTTTGAGCTGCAGTATATTCCCAGAGACGAGAGGCAAGAGATGGAGCGGCGATTCCTCCATCTACAGCAGGGGGAGATGACGGTGCAGCAGTATGTGGATCGGTTTAATGAGTATTCGCAGTTTGCTACCCAGCACATCGCCAAAGAGCAGCGGAAGGTTGATGCGTTTATTGATGGACTGCGAGTTGACATTACAGAGTTCGTTGGACTGCACGAGACTCCTACTTTTTCCAGAGCATTGGAGATGGCCCGCATAAGGGAGCAGGAGATAGCTAAGCAGAGAAATGAGCCGTCTTCCCAGCGATGACATGCGAGGACTCCTGAGCGGTCCTCGGGAGATCGGAGGCGTTCTAGAGATGATTCTAGGGAGCGGCAATCAGATCAGAGGCGACATTCGGGTCAGAGTTCGAGGGACAGACGAGAGAGAGAGAGAGACAGAGATAGGGGTGAAGACCGGAGGTCGAGCGGACCTACTCAGAGTCAGCGGTCAGGCGATCAGAGACAGAGTTTGCGGTACAGTGAGCGGGGTCAGAGTAGCAAGGTTGATAGTTCAGTTGGCGATCAGGAGTGCTCGAGATGCCACTGTCGCCACAGTGGGCGGTGTGTGCCCAGATGTTATCGATGCCGCCAGCGGGGGCATGCTGCCCCACGTGTACTGTTCCAGAGCCGTTGTGCTTCCATTGTGGGAGGCCGGGGCACAGAGTGCGAGACTGTCCAGAGCGGGGACCAGAGGTGCACGGCGCGAGTTCTAGTGGGGCCAGAGCGGAACCGTTGTCATCCATTCGTCACGATACTAGGGCGCGGGGTCGGGTCTTTCAGGCGACTACAGAGGAAGCTCGGGATGCTACTGATATGGTTTCGGGTATGTACTTCGTAACTTGCTTTGAGTGTGTGTCAGTTGTGGGGCGGGCTGTTGGTCTATGCCTGTGATAAGTGTATGTGTTCTGTTGTGTGTGACTGCTTCATTGTGTCTGTGATTATGCGATTCAGTGACAGAGGTGTGGAATTGTTGTGTATGGGTTATGTGGGCTTGTTATGTTTGGGGTACATATGTGGTATTAATATGCTAGATTGGGGAACATCGTGATTAGAGCTTCCGAGTCCGGGATTATGCTATGTTAAGTGGATTAATCCTGTTAGGTTATGTGAGCTATATGAGTAATCATTGCGAATGTTTTTGTGATGTGCTAGTGGATCGATCCTATTGATAGTGGATTATCATATTGATAGTGCATTAAAATTCTTGTGTGTGCTATCCATATTTATGATATTGCGTTTAGTGATTCGACGGAGATGTCCGTATGTGTTGTCATGAGTGAATTTGAAGATCGGCTGTGTTAGTGGATGATCTATATAGAGCTATGCGAGGATGCGATGAAAGAGAATGAGGATCGGTGGATTGAGATTATATATGGACTCAGTGGCTTATGAGGTGACGTCACTAGAAGACTCTGTGAATAGAGGATATACCAGTTGCAGATAAGCAAGTTGGAGGATTTAACTGAGTTATTAGTGGATTGTCTAACTGTGAAGTGAAGACGTGTATTAGTGATGATTGTGACATTCAGAGTTCAAATGCGAATTCAACAGAGTTGTTGATAATTATATCGAGAGTTACGAGTCAACATTTTCGGGGATTTGAAATAAGAGCTTTGTAATTGTGAATGGGCTTGCGATAGATTCCGGGGACGGAAATTCTCTAACAGGGGAGGATTTGTAACATCCCGTTTTTGAGATAATTGCGTGTAAATATTTTAGTGGATGTTTAAATAATTATCGTGTTGGTCCAATAAGATCCCGAGTAGTGGATTATACGTGTCGGGTTATTGAGTTACGTGTCATCGGATAATTAATATAGTGGATTAATTATATATTTGGGATCGTGCATTTAATTGGGTCAAAGGGATATTAATATTGTAAAAGTGGTATCGGGTTCGAAATTAGCGGGTTCGGGACTTACTTAAAATGGAAGGAAATATACATATATATGTGGATAACCTTGAGCTTCCTTCCTTCCCTTTACTATCCAAAAACAGAAAACGTGAAGTGTGTGTATGTGTGAATAGCTGGAGCAGCAGCAAGTGTGCAAAGTTTGAATTGGGTTGCTGAATCTGATAATCTTCTTCCCCTTCTTTGTGTTTGTGGAGCATCAAGGTAAGAAATTCCATGAATTTGGTAGCATAAATTCGAGATATGTGTGTGTGATGTTAAGGGCTTGTTTCTGAAATCATATGGGTTGATATAGATGAGTTCTTGGGTATTTTTGAGGGCTGAAACCGATTTGGGGGTCTGAGTCCCCATGGAACCGCCATGAAAACGAGCAGAGAAGCTATAGTTGCATCGTGAGCGCCACCGCGATGGCCGCGGCGCGACCGCGTTGCCTGAGAGAGGGCCGCGATGCGGCGGCTGGTCCGGTGGGTTTTTGGGCGTCGGTTGCTGGTTTGGGGCCGTGTTTTGAGTCGAGTCCACTTATGAAATTGTGTTCGGGTTTATGTTATCTATCGATCGGCATTCGGTTGGGTGTTTGGGGTTCCGTGGGGTTGCTTTCGGGTTCGAGTCGGTTGCGTGATCGGGGTATAATTGTTATGTATCCGTTGAGTTGAGTTATGTTAATAATTGGGATCCGTATAATTTCAGGGACGAGTCAGCAAGCTGAGCCGAGTCAGAGATTCCGGTATTAGTGGATTAATCAGGTGAGTACCCGAGTCTTTTCCAAATAGCGCGATTATTTTACGAGTATAGATGTGTAGCTGCTATGTGTATATTGTGTGCCGTGTACGAGACAGGGACGCGAGTGCAGATATGATTCTATTCTTGCTTGTGTGTTATCTGTGCATGAGATGAGATCCGGTCCAGGGGTTCGTGATGAGTTCCATACGGACGGTGATTCGCGATGAGTGATCGCGCGGGTTGACTGTCTCTAAAAGTCCTTGGGGCGTGTATACACGGCAGGGCCTGTAGCCGGTTCGCGCCTGTGCTACAGGGTTTTTGCTAACCATCAGTGTACATGGTCGTTAGCCGGGGAAGTGTCCCCCTCAGTGATTCTGTGTACAGGGCTTCGGATCTCATGTTATGTGTTCATACCTGTATAGTGATGTTGATTGCCAGGGACAGAGTTAGAGATTGTTTTGTGTGTATGTGCTATGTGTATGTGTGTACGTGCTTACTGTGCAGAGTCTAACCCTCGCATACTCACGAGCTTCCGAGCTTACGTATTCGTGTCTACCATGTTCAGGGTATCAGAGAAGAGATCAGTAGCTGTGCTTGTTGATCTGGGACTGGGGATTATCTAGGAAGCGTTATGCTAGTGTTTTGTAATGATCTGATCAGTACTGCTTATGTTAGCATCTTTTGGGAGAACTAGGAGCCTAGATAGGTGGTTGGCAACAACATACTCAGTCCAACCTACTGCCTCTTTGTATTTTACTAATACTTACAGTAAAGCTTTTTCTTGTGCCTTAGTCAGATTAGAAGAAATAATAACTGATAGAGTGTCATTCTGACCTAAGAATGCATATTTCAAATGAGCATGCAAGGCTTTTAATTCTATAACCTGTGGTTGTTCTATTGAAGGCCTTGAAGATTGAGGCAAAATAATTGGTATACGGACGGTGATTCGCGATGAGTGATGAGTTCCATACGGACGGTGATTCGCGATGAGTGATCGCGCGGGTTGACTGTCCCTAAAAGTCATTGGGGCGTGTATACACGGCAGGGCCTGTAGCCGGTTCGCGCCTGTGCTACTGGGTTTTTGCTAACCATCAGTGTACACGGTCGTTAGCCGGGGAAGTGTCCCCCTCAGTGATTATGTGTACAGGGCTTCGGATCTCATGTTATGTGTTCATACCTGTATAGTGATGTTGATTGCCAGGGACAGAGTTAGAGATTGTTTTGTGTGTATGTGCTATGTGTATGTGTGTACGTGCTTACTGTGCAGAGTCTAACCCTCGCGTACTCACGAGCTTCCGAGCTTACGTATTCGAGTCTACCATGTTCATGGTATCAGAGAAGAGATCAGTAGCTGTGCTAGTTGATCTGGGACTGGGGATTATCTAGGAAGCGTTATGCTAGTGTTTTGTAATGATCTGATCAGTACTGCTTATGTTAGCATTTAATGGGAGAACTAGGAGCCTAGATAGGTGGTTGGCAACAACATACTCAGTCCAACCTACTGCCTCTTTGTATTTTACTAATACTTATAGTAAAACTTTTTCTTGTGCCTTAGTCAGATTAGAAGAAACAATAACTGATAGAGTGTCATTCTGACCTAAGAAGGCATATTTCAAATGAGCATGCAAGGCTTTTAATTCTATAACCTGTGGTTGTTCTATTGAAGGCCTTGAAGATTGAGGCAAAATAATTGGTAGATTTTCAGTCTTATGGGTCCATGGTGGTTTCTTAGGTTTCAGTGTGGATTCCATGACTGTCTCAAGTTCATTACATCGCTCAGTGTTCATTATGGCAGTGTCGTGCTCAGCAAGGAATAATTAGGTGGTATCCTTGGTATTGATTAGTGAACCATGCTACTTAAGATCATCCACTGCATCTATCATGTAACATTCTGCATCGATTGAAGCAGCAATGGAAGAATTGAACACATTTAATCGCAGCTTACGATTTCCAAAGGCAATATCTACAACCCCCGTTCTACAATTGATTTGAGCATTAATAGTAGCTAAGAACGGTCTACCTAAGATAATGGCCGGTTGATTCTCTCCAAAGGAACTCTCAGTGTCTAAGACTAGGAAGTCAACCGGATAGTAAAAATCTTCTACCTTTACTATAACATCTGATAAGATACCCCTTGGATATTTCGTTGACCGATCTGCCAGTTGCAGAATTATGTCAGTGGTTTGTAGCTGGCCTAAATCGTGTTTATCAAACAAGTTTCCAGGTAGAATATTTACACTGGCTCCAAGATCGAGTAATGCCTTTTTGATTTGCACATTGCCAATTGTCAATGGAATCAAGGGTGATCCAGGATCTTTCAGCTTTGGTGGCAAGGAATTAGAGATCACCGCACTCACTTGCTCAGTTAAATTAATCTGCTTGGGAAGCGAGACCTTGAACTTTCTTTTCCGCGTGCAAAGATCTTTTAAGAATTTAGCATAAGAGGGTATTTGTTGAATAGCCTTGACCAATGGGGTATTGATCTTGACCTGATTGAATAAATCCCACAAATCCTCGGGTTGTGGACCTCTCTTACCATACGGAGATGATTTTGGATTTTCTAGAGCAGCGGGGTTAGGAGGAGGAGTTGTGGTGTCCTGATCCTTAGTCGCCTCCCCAACTTTGGGAGTTGGGAAATCTGCATCGATTAGTTCCTTGAAATTAATTTTCTTAGGACCTTCCTTCTTTTTAAGATCCGTTGTCTCTTCGTACACGACTTCAGTGTCAGTATCTTCTTCTATTTCTTGTTCCTTTGGCATCTCGGTCTTATTATCCACTTTTCTACCACTTCTCAGGGTAGTCACCTTGGAAACTTCATTCACCTCATGCCTTTTCTCTTTGCCGTGTGCGTGCGAAGGGTTTGGAATTGTGTTACTTGGAAGCTTCCCCTCCTCTCGTCTTGTGAGCGATTCGACTATCTGACCCATTTGACGACTCAGCATCTCGTTAAAATCCGATTGTTGTTTCATGAATTCTGTGAACTCTGAAAATTGTGAAGAACTCGTATTTGTCTCCACGCGAACGTGAGGTTGATCACATTAGTTTGGATTGTAATATTGCTTATACTTAGCAGCATATGTTGAACCATATGGATATTCTCTTCGTGGTGGTGGTGGTTTATACATTGGTTTAGACTGATGATCGGTAGGCTGATCATTTTTCCATCAAAAATTAGGATGATTCCTCCATCCCGGATTATAGGTTTCTGATAATGGGTAATCCCTATCCCAATGCACTCTAAAACCATATACTTCTTTAGCATATTCCTTAGTGGGTTGCACTTGAGGACATGCTTCAGAATGATGAGATGGATCTCTGCATATTACGCAGTTAACTGTGCAGCAGGGTTTTGGCTAAAACCCTTTATCAGTTGATCTATCTTCTTTCCGAGTTCTGAGATTTCACTTTTTACTTCAAGTTTCCAGGCATTGTCTATACCCATCACCTGAACTCCGATATTATTTTCAGAACCGACTTGAACTTTAAGACCTTTACTGAGTTGATTCAGTAATTCCCAAGCCTCATCATCATCTTTAGCTAAGAATGTGCCACCAGTAGTGGCGGTGATCATGTTCCGGCTTTCTTGACTCACACCATCAAAGAAAGTTTTGACGAGCATCCATTTTGGAACCACATGGTGTGGACAAGCTCTTAGCAATTCGTTCATCCGATCAAATGCCTCGTAAAAATGCTCACCAGGTTTTTGTTTAAAACCGGTGATCTCTTTTCGTTTCTCAGTGGTTTTACTTATAGGGTAATACTCAACGAGAAATTGACGCTTCATTTGATCCCAGGTTGTGATGCTATTGGTGGGTAGCAACAAAATTTTTTTTAGCTTTTTCTTTTAGAGAAAAAGGGAACAATCGAAGTTTTAAACCGTCGGTGGTTATACCTCGAACATGATTGGCTTTGCAAATGGCTGTGAATTCAGTTAAATGCTCATAGGGTTCCTCACGAGCCATTCCTCTAAAGATGGGAAGAAATTGGAGCGCGAACTTCGGGTTCGTTCTCATTTTCCGGATATCGAATAGGTGAGTGATCGGGCACATCACCAGGACGATAATGTGACTCGACAGTTCTTCTTAACTGGTCACCCATTTCGACAATTAGAGGTTCTAATACTTCGGCTTCGATATTTCTTGCTAGATTTGGCTCCTCGAAAATTGGACCTTTTACTCTTAATTAATTACGTCCTTCGCACACCTTAGAGTATTCTTGAACTTTAGTACTTAGTTAACTAATTATTATTATTATTATTTAATTTTATATTTTATATTTATTTATTTTTAATTTTATATTATTTATTTTATTTTTATTTTTATTTTTTTTAGTTTTCTATTTTTTTATTGTAAAAGTAGAGTGATTACAATTACCTTTTTTAGGTTTTATGGTTTTTAGTTGGTTTCCAATAATAAGAACTGAAAATATGGAAATAACTAAAAATAAAGTACTAACCTAAACTAAACCACTTAATAATTAATTTTTTTTTTGTGGTAAACGTAGAGGACTACGATTACCTTTTTGAATTTTTAATAAATTTTTTTTGGGTGATTTTTAATACTAATAATAATTAACAACTAAATAAATTAAACTAAATCACTTAAAATTAAAACTTAAAACTAAGGTCAAAACTAACTTCTAGCCCTAACTAGCGTTACACTCCCCGGCAACGGTGCCAAAATCTGACGGGCCGTCGTTGTGACCCGCAGAAATAATCCTTAAATCTAACTACTAGCGTAGGGAAGTAAGGGTCGAATCCAGAGGGAGTGAATTTGTTATTAGGGTTAGGTGGTTAGCCTTATAAGTTTTATTGAAAGCACCATAAATTGTGAATTTTTGGATTTGAATGAGTTGTTTAGATCAATGATTACTATTGTTTTGTAACTAAAATTAATGACGAAGTAACTAACGAAAAAGATATACGAATAACCATTCACGGAATCACCACGGCATAAGTATTACTCACTATAATTTCATACAATGATCACATGGACATAATCAATTATGCGACTAAATTAATCAAATGTGTTTTAACCAATAACTCTCGGCATAGCGTATGCAACATTAATACTCGTCTTAATCCCTAAACTAATGGACTCGGCACGAATAATAACACTACTATAAACTATCTTGCTTTTACCAATCGCAACACATAATTATAATCATAGCAAAATGTTTATCATTTGCATACACATAATAGATCTAGCTCAATACGAATACATCAAAACATAAGAAATTAAAGCAAAGAAAACTTAGCCGTAGATCCTCCGCAAACGGCTAATGGGATTAGCCGCTCATCGTATGCTCGTCACAATCACGGATCCGAGCCATTGGATAGCTTGCGAACCACCGTCTTCCCTCTCGTATCGTAGATCCACTCCGGCAAGCTTCGGCACCCTTGCACACACGTCGGGACTCTCTCCAAAGCTGCCACTCTTCCACTATTTATAGAGAATCAAAATTAGGGTTTCCAGGGCTGAAAAACGCGTATTGGCGCCGCACCAGCCCCTGCGCCCGAATGCGGCTAGGGTTTAGCTTGCGTGTGCTGGAACGTATCTGGACAGGTTGGACGCTGTGTGGAGCGCAGGGCAGCGCAGGCCTGCGTTCCCCTCAGTCCAATTTGCTCCGAATTCTCTCGGATTGCTTCTTTTTATCATCTTGGCCCTGAAATACAAACTTAGAGTAATAATATGGATTTTACGAAGTATCGGTGCATAAAATGATCATAAAATGACTCAGAAATCATATAAATTTTAGACTTATCACATGCAAACAAAAATTGAAAACTAAACATCTTCAACTCTTCAGGAACAATCTTTAGATTTTGATCTTTTATTCTTCTCTCTATTCTACTCTCTTCTTTTTGATCTTTGAGTTTTCAAACAACATCTCTTCTTTAGTGTCTCTCTGATTTTCATATCTCTTTTCTCTGATCTTCTCTTTAATCTTCTTAGAAACCAATATTCTCCCCCTTGAATCATGAACTGGATACAATTCTTCCCATTGATCAAACATTTCATATTTTAGCTTTAACTCATGTTGCAATTGCCTTCAATCTATTCAACAGTGGTCTCTGAAATTCAACTTTTCTCCCCCTCATGATGGTCATCAGAGTTATGAACATCATGCAATAAAATCTTCAGAGACGCAGATACATTGAAATTACAATTGCATCAGAACAACAATTACAACTCAGAACTATTATAAACTCTATCTCTCACTCTCCCCCTCAAAACAATATCCTCTCTTACATATATGATCTCTCCCCCTATTCTAAATAAATTTATCACTCTCCCTCAAATGATATTTCCTCCTTACAGAAACCAATAAAATCAAAGCTTTTTAACTTGACTTAAGAAAAATGAAACATATTCATTTGTAAGTAATCAAGTCCAGATCCACATAGGATTCTTGTTTGCACAATAGAGATAATCTATGTGACCTACGTTCAGCGGTGGCGTGATGTTAACACTGGTAGCATTTCCAAATAGTCATCATGAAATCCTTTATCATGAAAGAATCCCTCTTATTTGTTCCGGTTTAGTCACTTTGGACTAGCAGTTTATAGTCACACAGAGTGTTAGACTCAGTGTGTCCTAAAAGTGTATATAATCGTCTTTAGACACAATGTGCATACAAATGAAGTCGAAGACCAGAGCAAATGTCTTCCTTGTTTCAATATCTGTAATATACAAAAGATATACCGATAGAAGTGTACTATATCCCTGTGACAATTGAAACAGAAATCTTGTAAGTGATAACTGAGTAGTTGGTGGGGTTAAGTGCATGTGTCACTGGGTCCATGACGTCTTTTTCAATATCAAGTCTCCTAGGGCTTGATAGATTATGGAGGTTACCCAGCCGACACAGTGTAGGTAAGATTATCTTTTCTTCAAATCCTTTTTAACTCTTAGCTCTCAACATTTTTCAACTAAGCTCCTCCTGCTCAATTTACAGAAATAAAATTCAGTCAGCTTTATAGCGAAAGCATGATTAGATGCACCACCATCACCTTTCAATATACCCCTCTCATTTACATTTACCTCTGGTCGACCTTGTTAGTATCCCGTGATAACTGACACTTCTAAACTAATAGACCTAAAGAACCCTCACCCATACAAACTACAGATGGTTTGCTCATTGGGTAGGTCTGTCGGTTCTTATTAGACCGTAGAAGTGATATATATGCCTAAATCACACAATTTGGTGCATAAACGGAGTCATTAGAAATAATGTTCAGCTTTTCAGTTCATGGGATATAACACAAAAAATGATTAGGATTTTCAGCTTAGATGAATTAGGAGATGAAATTCAGAATGAATTTGGGAATGATGAATTGGGAGATATCAAAATGAAATATAAAATATGATATATGATATTAAATGAATTAGATTTTCATGAAAGAATTAGCTCATGGGAGAATATGAGAGAATTCAGATTATATGGGAGATAAGCGAAGAGAATCTCAGAATAAATGAGATTATGAATATCAATGAGATTAGAACAATTAACCTAGATGATATAGTCACATAATCAAAAATTTAAAATCCTTAAAAAATTGTTCCTTTCAGCTCAAAAATGTTTTTATGTGTTCACAAAATTATTTTAGTAAAAATATTGCACACAGTTTTATGAAAAAGACATCATCTTCAGAGTGCGCCTGAAACTCCCCCTGGAAATAAGTGCAAAATGTTAGTCAACTTACATAAAACAAATTAGGAGCAAAAATTATGAAAATAAAACTTCCTTTTGTCTACACATCATCGAAGTTGAATTCAGGGGAGGAATTTCAGAAAGATTCATCTTTTAGAATCGAGTTCTAATATGAAGTTATTAGAAGCCTTTGTTGCGGAAGCTCGGGTTTCAGTTTGAAATAACTGAAAGCCATTTTACTTAGCATGGAGTCCAATCTGAAATGATCTGTAAACCATTTCCAATGAAGTACGGGTTCTGCTGAGTAGAAACCATATGAATGAAACCCGGGTTGTAGTCTGAATTAACTAGAAACCATTTGAGTTAAGACCGGTAACTACACTGATGTGCATAGAATCTTGCAAAATTAAGATGTCTTTGGTATCCAAACAGCTTTGGATCCAAGTTTGTTAGCGCTCTTGGGTACCCATTTTAATAATGGTTTAGGTAACCATTCCATTACGGGTTTAGGTATCAATTGCAAAACATATTTCTTTTCTTCTTTTTCGAACTCAGAAAGCAAATTTCTGTTATTATGATAAAGCTGAATATCTGATTTACGGAAGAAACTTGAATATGAACGAACAGAATTATGCAAACTCTTTCTAAAAATCTTTCCGGTGCTAGCTTGTTTCTGATAATATTTGGTGGAAGATTTCTTCTGAGAATATTTGGAATAGTTTACTTTGGGGGGAATCTTAATTTCCAAAACTTTAAGGGAAGTGTTTGGACAAACTCCCAAAGTAAGCTTAGGTATAAATAATATTGTTCTCTTAGGGTTTTAGGAGAAGACACAAAGGAGCCTCCATCTAGCCTCCACCTAGTGTGTGTGTGTGTTTTAGTGTGTCAAAGTTCCTAGAGATTGAGAGCACAATTTCTCTCTTGTAATCTTCATATTCTTAATACAAATCATTTGATTATTGTGTTTGAGTGCAAAATATACTGGG
This sequence comes from Centrapalus pauciflorus, assembly GCA_020465985.1. NCBI lineage: Eukaryota > Viridiplantae > Streptophyta > Magnoliopsida > Asterales > Asteraceae > Centrapalus > Centrapalus pauciflorus. Next base: position 194,148 of record JAANYP010000991.1, read on the forward strand.
AATCAAAGTTGTCAATTGGTATCAGAGCCAGGTTGGTTGGATTTAAACTTGAAATCTCAGATTTGTTCGTGTTCTTCACAAAAAAAAAACGTCATGAAATTGGCTGAAACTTCAAAAAATCACCAAATATTCATACAATGTCCGTTTGAGCTGATTTTTGGATATGTTGTGCGAGTATATGCCAGAACCATCCTACCAAAATTTCAGAGGCTAACTCCAAATATCGAGGGAGTAATCGCAATTTTACTATTCTGGTCATTTTTGGTTACGTTTTTGTAATTATATTTTTGATTTGAGTGATATACTTGTTGAAATGATCTGAAATTTTGCGTGAATGATCTTATATGTTAGATAATTTGTTCTGGAAATTTTCATGATCTAATTTTGTTGGTACACCCGGTGTGACGATAGCAGTCTAAGTGATCAGGCATTTTGATACAAGTTATATTCAAAGTATTTGGAATTAACGAGTGTTTTGATATATATGTTTATATATGTTTTTGACAGTTATTGATTGTATGTTTGAACTTAATGTAACGTATTACAAGAAGTTCAAACATAAAGATCAAAGATAAAATCAAACATAAGTTAAAAACATAAGTTTCAATTCTAAGTTAAATAGGTGAAAGAGTAAATTCGAATTCTATAAGGATTGGCATTCGAATCTATGACAGATTCGAATGTGTTCCTAGGCAGATTCGAATGTTCCTCATAAGGTAGATTCGAGAGTGTCCAGGGGACAAACTCAAATGGGCCTTGGGCCTGATTCGAGTTTGGCCTATGGCAGACTCGAATTAGCCTCTATAATTAGGGATAGACTCGAATCATTAAGTGACTTTTTGCAGAATTCGAGAGAGATTAAGAAAAAGGCGATTTCGAGTTTATCATCAGTTTTAGTGTTGTTTCGGAGAGAATCAATTCGTAGGTGCGTTCGTTGTCGTTCGTACAGCTTGTTGATAGTCTCCGTGTTTCGAGTGAGAGTAGTATCCGTCAACTCGTTAACGAGGATTCCGCACTCGTTGACGGTCTCGCGTCTAGATAGATCCGTAGTGTGTAGTCCTTACAAGTGGTATCAGAGACTAGTGGGTGTTCTTAGTGTTCTTCGTGTTCATAAAGATACATCCTAGGTTTCTTGACGCTTTTGGACGGTTATTCTCTCAAGATTCGTGTTGTTTTTCGTGTTTTTCGAGCTTAGCAAATTTTCATCCGGGAAATACTTCGTGTTTTTCACGTTTTTGATCGAAATCAATATTTTTCGTTGTAAAAATATTGATTTAATCTGCAAAACGTTAAGAAATCGAAGTATTAGCCGTTTTTCGAGTTTGCGGCGCTCGAATCTGTTAGGAGTAATTAGGGTTTTACTTAGTCTCGAGTCTAACCAAAATCCGCTCCTTTTGAGTTTGATAAAGAGTGTTTCGAGTTTAATTCGAGTTTGTGCTAAAGTCGATTAGGAGTCTCAAGTTTGCTGTGATTCGAGTTTGCTGTGATTCGAGTTTGGAAACTTTTGAATCTGTCATCAAGTTCGAATTTAATTGAATTTCAAAACTTAATTGAATTTAATCCCAAATAGATTTAAACTTAATTATATTCGAATCTACCTAAAGTCGAAAGAATTAACTTAAATTAGTTTCGAATTAAATTTATTAAGTTACAATTCAATTATTTTTGAAACAATGTCAAATCTTTAAAAGTTTCTAAAAAATGATCATGAGGCCGGGAAGGCTAATACTCCGCCTAAGCTGATGAAACTTGAAGACTACTATTGGTGGAAAGATCGGTTTGCCGATTTTGTGCGTTTCAACGACATGCGAATGTGGGTATCATATCAAATGATGAAGGAGGATGATAAGAAACTATATGAAGCCGAGAACAGAGCTTTCTCGATTATTCGAATGGCTTTGCCTCAGGATATACTACACACATTCCACACTCAAAAGACATCTAAGGAGCTTTGGGAGTCGCTGGAAAAGAGGTGTGAGGGTAATCCGAGGGTTCGAAGGAAGCGCATGGAGTTGTTGAAACAGCAGTTTGCTATTTTCAAGGCTTTGAAGGATGAACAGCTGGACGATACCATCACCCGCTTTTATCATCTGCTGACAGAGCTTGAGAGTCACGGCATTGAGTATAATGACACAGAAAAGAACAATAAGCTTCTTGATGCCTTACCAGCCAAATGGGCGATGTATGTGGCCACGATTAAGCTTAATGAAGATAAGTACTATACTCAATCATTGGAGGATATAGTGGGAACGTTGCGGGCGTATCATTTCGAGCTACTGAAGGCCGAAACGGATTATGAACATGTCCAAAATCCAGCCATGTATTTTGGAAAATCAACAAAACCTTCAGCGACATCTGATATGAAGACTGCTACAGCATTTTTCACCGGAGAAATGTCGTCACCAGCAGAGATTGATGACACAATGAATAGAGCGTTCTTAGGGTTGGGTAGATCGGAAGAATAGCAACCTCAAGCAACACAGGCATCAACATCTCAGGGCTACTCTAAGATGCCCATGAGCGCTAAATCGGCCGAAGAACATTTGAACTTGCTTGCGTCATTTGTGGCCGCATACGGGAACTGCGTTCAAGGGAAAATAAACGATCCTGCACTCTGGGATGAAGACTATGATCAGGTAGACCCTGACGATCTTGAGGATATTGATCTCAAATGGCAATTGGCCATGGTAACCCAACGGGTTAAAAGATTCATAAAACGGACTCGGAGGAATCTGACTATGAATAATAAGGGGATTGACTTTGATAAGTCCAAAGTCAAATGCTACAATTGTCAAGGTCTGGGACACTTCGCCAGAGAATGTCAGAGACCGAAGGTAGATACTTACCAAGGGCAGAATCAGCATCATGGACAGTTTCAGAATCAGTCTCAACAGAGATACCTTCCGAGTTCATCTTCCGGTCAAGCCAATCTAGCTGGTCTATTATCAAACGTCACATCAGACAGACAGCTGGATGGTACCTACGACTGGAGCTCACATCCGGAATCTAACGCTAGAGCCTTTATGGCTGAAGTCACGGAGAATGGATGTGAAGGGGAAGAGCAGAACACAAGGGACAACAGTCCAATGTGGGTGGAGAAGACGAATGATCAGACGCTTCTGGAGTTTGCCGCTCAAATGGCCAACGTGGAATCCGATCACACAAAGGTTAGTCTGCATTACTCTCTTTTCCATGAATTATGTATGTTATGTGTTACCTCTAACGACAGGTTGAATCTAGTATTAGAATCACATAAAAACATATCTGCTCAAAATGAGTCTTTAAAATCTGATAACGCTAGCCTGAATGACATTAAGCAAGATCTTAAGGACAAGCTTAAAGCTGATGCACAAGATGTCATAGTTCTAAAAGACAAGCTGAGTGAGCAGTGCGTTAGATTAGAACTGATGTATGAGCATGTAGAGGCTTTGACCAAAGATCTTAAGACCAAAGAAGTACAGCTAGCTGAAACTAAGGTGAAGGTAGCAGAGGCCAATAGTAAGCTAGAAAAGTTTAGAACTCAAGTCTGAACCTAGGGAAAGTTTTAGATGCTCAACGCCAATCTAAAAAGCCTGTAGGTCTAGGATTTCATGAGATTCCTCCTCCTTTTAATGCAAACTACGTGCCTCAACCTCAGGAGAAAACTGAGAACTCAGTAGACTTAGAGGAATTACCTGCACCAGTATGTGAGCCTATAAAAGAAAATACACCTAAGGTGACTGATACAACCGTCAAGGTTAAGAAAGTCAAATTTGTGTCTTCCTCCAGTGAAACACCTGCAGGAAAACATAAAATTGATTTTAATGATCAGGACGATGAACCAGTCGCAATAGATGTTCAAAAAGACCAGGACACAAGTGAGACACCTAAGACTAAGGGCACACACAAGAAGTCCATTGACAAGATGTCCTGCTTTAAATGCCATGAAAAGGGGCATGTTGCTTCTAACTGTCCGCTTAGGAAAACTGAAGTTACACCTAAGACAGGGAAGCCAACACCAGTTAAGCCCTCAACAAATGTGGCAAGCATTAGTAGTTCTCAGAGTACCGAGAAAACTGTGCAGGCTACACCAAAACAAGTTGTGAAACAAATACCGGTAAAAGGTGAACCAAAAGAAGTGGTTAGGACTAATTCACCGAATCAAGTCATTAATCAATCTAGGTCTGGTCCTCAACAACAATATAGGAGCACAACACCTAGCAGAGCATACACTCCAGTGAGGTCACACACTCCTATTAGACATCACACACCGGTAAGAGCTCAGGGATCTCAATCTGAAATACAATATAATCGGAATTATTCAAGAGCTCCACAACAAATGCCTACTCAAAGTCAAAGAGTGAATTTACATCACTCGGCACCACAACAAACTCCTGTTCAACGACCCAAGTCACCTGAAAGGCGAGATGGGTATTTGAAAGAGTTTAAGTATGTGGACGAGAATGGTATAACCAAGTCAGTTATGGCTTGGGTTCCCCGTGATAACTAACCTATTTTCTTTCATGTGCAGGAGATTACCACAGGTCCAAACAACAAATGGTTCGTCGATAGTGGATGCTCCAGGCACATGACAGGGGAATGAAGTCTCCTTACAGACTTCAACGGTGGGAATCGGGGATTTGTATCATTCGTGGGAAATAAAGGAGGAAACATCACGGGTACTGGAGTGGTCACTAATGGGACGATCAAGTTGGATCAAGTTTATCACGTTGATAAACTGGTTCACAATCTCATTAGTGTATCTCAAATCTGTGACAAGAAGAATTCAGTGCTATTCACTGACACTGAAGCGTTAGTGCTAAAACCGGGATTCAAGATTCCTGAAGAATGGATATTGATGCGGGCACCAAGGAAGAATGATTTGTACATGCTTGATATGAACAAGCCGGAGACTTCGATGGGGCCAATCTGTTTGTTATCCAAAGCTTCAGAGACGGAATCAGTGTTGTGGCACAGACGCATGACACATTTGCACCTAAGAAAAATGAACTATATAACGAAAAATGGATTGGTGCAAGGTGTGCCTATGAAGAGTTTTCAGTTTGAGGACAAGTGTCTACCATGCAAGAAGGGCAAACAACATAAGAAGGCACACAAGTCCAAGACTCAGAACTCCATAACCTCTACATTCGATTTGTTGCATATGGATCTCTTCGGACCAATCAACAAAAGGAGTATAGGAGGTAGTTGGTATTGTTTAGTTATCACTGACGATTACTCACGATTTTCTTGGGTTTTCTTTCTAGGTACAAAGGACGAGACGACTTCCAAGCTCATCGGGTTCTTAGACCAAGTGGTGAATTCCTATGGAACACAGGTTAAAAGGCTACGTAGTGATAATGGAGCAGAATTTAAAAACACTGTAATTGGTGTATATTGCCTATCAAAGGGCATAGTGCATCAATTTAGTGCACCATATGAGCCTCAACAAAATGGGGTGGCCGAAAGAAAAAACAGGACATTGATTGAGGCAGCTAGGACTATGCTTTCGGATTCAAAGCTTCCTACCATGTTTTGGGGGAGGCAGTGAATACCGCATGTCATATTTTAAACCGGGTCCTAACTGTCAAATCTTTGAACAAAACCTGTTATGAAATTTTGAATAAACGGCCACCTAATTTAACTGGCTTCGAACCGTTTGGGGTACCATGTACTTTACTGCGAACAAAACATCAACCTAAGTTTGGTGAAAAGGCTGACGAAGGATACTTCCTAGGTTATGTGCCGAACTCACCAAACAAACGGGTTTTTAACAAAACAAATGGTACAGTGGAAATTGTGTATAACATTGAAGTCACAAGTTATACACATGAGGTCCAGAATGGATATTTGACTATGATAAATTGTTTGAGTCATTTAACATTCCTTTGGATGAAAATGCAGGTACAATCGAAAAGGACATGGCGACGTTGCATTTGAATGACGAAGGTCATACCTTTCCGAGGACTACATTTCAATCCACATCCGAGCCTACTTCGACTGAAGATGGATCTCCAGAAGTCACTGATCCAGAAGCACCTTCAACTGAGAATCAGACTCAGGCAACAAATTCCAACTCTGAGGAAAATGTCCATGAGGAGGAAAATGTAGAATCTGAGGATGTTCCCCCATTAGGTGAAATAGGATCTAACTTAGGAGATAATCTGAGAGTTGACGAGATAGAGACCTCTAGGATCAACAAGAACCATCCTATAGAAAGCATCATAGGAAATCCTAATGAGGGTGTGAGGACTAGGAGTAGTTTAAATAACAACATTGTGTTGTTGTCGATGATAAACGACTCCGAGGCATATCATACCTGCCTCTATTCTTGTTTCATCTCTCAAGTAGAGCCTAAAAATGTGCAAATGACACTAAAGGATAACTCCTGGGTTGAAGCGATGCAGGAAGAACTCTCTCAGTTTAGGAAACTAGAAGTGTGGGAGTTAGTTCCATTACCTCGAGGGGAAATTGCCATAGGAACCAAATGGGTTTTTAAGTGCAAAAGAGACGATCGGGGTATAGTCACTCGCAACAAGGCTATGTTAGTTGTAAAGGGTTTCAACCTAGAAGAGGGAATCGATTACAATGAGGTGTTTGCACCAGTAGCAAGGCTGGAAGCCATTAGGTTGTTTCTGGCTTTTGCTTCCTTCAAGGGCTTTAAGGTATATCAACTAGATGTAAAGAGTGCTTTCCTCTATGGGAAAGTGAAGGAGCTGGTGTATGTAGAACAGCCGCCCGGATTTACAGATCCAAAATATTCTGATAGAGTATATCGTTTAGATAAGGCTCTATATGGATTGCATCAAGCACCAAGGGCGTGGTACGAGACTTTATCCAACCATTTATTAGAGAACGGGTTTGAAAGGGGTAGGATAGATAGTACGTTGTTCGTTAAAAGAAAGGGAGAACACTTCATCTTGGTACAAGTGTACGTCGATGATATCATCTTTGGATCATCAGACGAGCAAATGTGCACAGATTTCGAAAAGGTGATGAAGTCGAAATTCGAGATGAGTGCAATGTGAGAGTTAAATTTCTTTTCGGGGTTACAAGTTGACCAGAAGAAGGAAGGTATGTTTATCCATCAGACGAAGTATGTCTATGACATATTGGAACGCTTCGGGATGGAAGGGACGAAACTGACTGCCCATTCAGCACGCCGATTCAAGTGAATCAGAATCTCGGACCGGGTACTGAAAGTGATACCGATGTGGATCCGACGTTATATCGGGCCATGATTGGATCACTTATGTATTTAACTGCTTCAAGACCTGACATCATGTTTGCTGTGTGTATTTGTGCTAGGTTTCAAGCTAATCCGAAGGAGATGCACATGAAAGCTGTGAAGCGGATTCTACGATACCTCAAATCGAAACCGAAGCTGGGACTTTGGTATCACGTGGAGGGAGATCTAGAGTTGGAGGCGTTCACGGATTCTGACTACGGAGGATGCAGCTTGACGCGCAAATCAACAACTGGAGGTTGTCAATTCCTAGGAGGGAGACTGGTTTCCTGGCAATGCAAGAAACAGACGTCGGTAGCCGTGTCAACGTGCGAGGCCGAGTATGTTGCTGCTGGTAGTTGCTGCTCACAGGTTCTGTGGATACAACAACAATTGCGGGATTACGGTTTGGCTTACACTCAAACTCCCATTAGGATAGATAACCAATCTACAATTGCTATAACAAATAATCCAGTTAAACACAGTAGAACAAAGCACATAGACATAAGGCATCATTTTATTCGTGATTGTGCTGAAAAGAACTTAATCAAATTGGTAAAAGTGGCAACGGACGATAATAATGCTGATTTATTTACCAAAGCTTTTGATAAGTCACAGTTTGAATATTTGATTCAACTAAATGGAATGCGCAACCCAGAGTAAATTGACCTTAGTAGAAGTTTTATTTCCTTTTATAGTGTAGTCTTTCTTTATTTTTACAGTAAGTTTGTTAAATTAGGATAGTTTCTATTTTTAGTTAGTTTAAGTAGGTTATATTATTTTCTTGCTTTTTCTTATACAGAAAAACAAAAAAAAAAAAAAGAGAAAACCATAAAAAATTCAAAAAAAGATAATATCAGAAAAAGAGTTTAGTCTTAGATGCATAGGTTCGAAGTGACGAAAATTAGCACAGTTGTTACAAACTCTAAGTGTTTAGGCTTTCATACATAATGCACCTAAAATTATAAGTGTTATACTTTATTTTAGTTTGATGTGTTGGTAGGCATAATACATATAGGGAGTCCCAAGGCTAATAAAATATTCAAGAAAAAGTCAAACGTGTCCCTAACTTAGATTTATGACCAATCGGTCTTAATTTTTATGTACAAGACATACAAACTTTGAGTCTAAATGAGGTATGCAAACTTTCTGGGGATGTATAGCAACATCAAATACATCTTAAAATGGAAAGAATAGAAAAATCATAAGGAATTGAGAGTCAAAAACATGTAACTCTGTTGTACGTAAGTACAGACCTGTTGCCTCTGTTTTGATTCGGGTTAGCAAGATAAGTCGCTTTGTTGTACGTCGGTACAGACCTGTCACCGCTGTCTTGCTAGCTTTAAAAATTAACCTTAAGTCAAACTAAGACACTTTGTTGTATGAAAATACAGACATGTGTCCGATGTTTGTCTTTTAAAGAAAGTTTGCAAATACCAACAAGTTAGAATCATTGTCTGTATGCCTTGATCATAAAAGCATGTCTATGTCTGAGTCACGTAAGATAATTTCATGATAAATAAAAATGCCAAGGGATATTCCGTAATGTAGCATGTTTAAAGGGGTAAATACTGACAATCGGCTAAATGGGTATGTCACGCCAAACAATCAAAGGAATCAAAAATTCCAAAGTGTGAAACTTTAAATACTGAAAGTGAGTATCTGACACCGCTATCTGATTGAACCTTTCTTTGACTATGCTCGTCAAAAATATTTTGTTAAGTGTTTAACATAGGCTGTAAATTTTAATAAGTGTAGTTTAAGTCTAAGTTAAATTTTTGTTCAAAATTTTAAAATTTTATTTTTACTTTTTCTTATTTTTATTTTTATTTTATTTTATTTTATTATTATTTTTCTTAGGAAAAAGGTCAAAAATTACTGAGGGTGTATTCATAGTTGAATAAAATAAACATTGCGTGAAAATCTAGTGCTTAGGGTAAAAGATTTGGCATAGTTTATTCCGTTACACAATAAGATTGAAAAAGTTGAATCTATTTTCGAAATTTTCAAAATTTCAGGGGTGAATTCGAGTTTAAGTTAAACTCGAAAATATAAGGGCTCGAATCTGTCAGTAGATTTGAATCTGTCATTAGACTCGAAGGTAGGTAGTATAAATAGGTTAACAGTAATGGTCATTAATCCATCTGTTTTCGAATTTGTTCCCTCGAGTCTATCTGGCGATTTCGAATCTATTGTCCTCGAGTTTGTCGATTTCAAGAAAACCCACTATTTGTCGAGTTTCTTCTGTGTGGGTTCGATTCTACTCATAGATCTAGGTATAAACAACTGGTTTGTACAAGATTTAAGTAGTCTTATACACCATTTAAGCCAAAATCACCGAATTTTGAAGGTTTATTGGTAGAAAACTTGTTTTTTAAAATTACAAAGTTTTGACCGGTAAAGAGTCAAATTAAATGCAAATATCTTCGATTAGAACCTAGTAGGGCTAATGAATGTGATTTTCTGATTCCAAAATGGTTAAAATCATGGATTTTTGTGATGATATGGGCCGACTAATTCGAATCTGTTCATGACCAGTCTCGAGTTTGTCAGTAAACTCGAGAAGGTCATTAAATTCGAATGTGTCATCAAACTCGAAAAAGTGTTACTTCGAATCTTGTTCGAATTTGTCATTTTATTTGAATTATTCAATTTAAATTTAATTAAACTTGTAGAAATTCATATGTGTTGGATTTTGTACTTAAACGAGTTCAAAATAAAACAAATTTGAATTTAATCAAGTTTATTCATTTTTTATTAATTCTAACATTTTATCTATTGTGCAGACATGGCGGATAGAGTGTTTGTGCCAAAGCATAATATGGTCATTCCCCCTGACCATAATATCCCTGAAGCGTAGGGTTTCCGCCAGATGGTGGATTTCCTGGTGGACTCCAGGATTTCGTTCGCATTATCCCATAACATCCAAATCGTTATTCCCTATGTGCGGCAATTTTATGAACATTTACAAGTCGATTGTACTGTCACCCCAACAGTACTAAGGACAAGGATAGCTGGAAAGCCGTTAGTATTTTCTGCAGATATGTTACGTCAAGTTCTGCAGCTGGGAACTCAGGAGGAAGAGAATGGACCTATAGATTTCCCGTTAAGTATTAGGCAGGCTGCCTTTGTGAGGATGGGTTATAGTTTGGATGTTACTAAGGCATCATATATGAAGAGTGGACTCATTGGGCAATGGAGATTTCTGGCGCACGTGTTCATGGTATGCTTTGCGGCCAAGAAAGCGGGATTTGATTATATTGTATCGAAGATCCAATCAGGGATTATCGCATTGGTTTATAATCGGCGCTTCAGTTTTTCAGAAATGTTTTTCTCAGAGTTTGTTCATCAAATCACTGCTCCGGAGAGGGAAAGATTTCTTTTGTATCCACGCTTTGTGATGATGCTCATCAGGCACTTCTTGCCAAATTTGCCGCAACTTAATGACATTCAAAGTGTAGCGGTTATCGATAAGAGGATTTTTGTTGATTGCTCTGCTCATAGAGGAAGGTTAGCAGTCCCGGTCGAGCGACCTTTGTTTGGGGCTGTAATAGACAGGAACTTTGTAGCACCAGATGATGCCAATTGGGCAGGTGAGGTAGAAGTTCAGCTTCGACAGCCACAACAACAACAGCAACAACCGCGCGCTCAGCAACAGAGGAGACGCCAAAGATCTTCAGCGAGTCAAACTCAGGCAAGTAGGCCTTCGACTAGTCAACCTCAAGAGGCACAAGAGGCAGGGCCTTCAAGTGCACAACCCGAATTTGATCAGATAGCATAAACATTGAAGGAAATCTGGGCTTCTGGGCCTCATGCTAATGAAGAGATAACTGTTGAGCTTGTTGATCAATTGCTAGAGCCTCTGGAAGGAGAAGATGATGTTCTTAGGGAAGCCGATGAATATCAACCTGAGCAAACAGGTAATGACATGTCATCTTCAGCTACTGAATCTGAAGATATGGAAGAGCTAGAGGTTGAAGTTCCAGAGTCTGTCACTGCACAACCATCTGTCCAGATAGGAACCTATGGATCGAGGTTAGTGGTGCATGAAGAAGCTTCACGGCGACGAGCATCACGGGAGTCTGATGACTCTGATTTTGAGGAAGAAGAAGTCGCTCCATTATTGACAAGGCAAAGGGCTAAACGTCATCGTTTTATGCAGGGAGCTACCTCAGCTTCAGCTGCACAGCCTGAAATATCTCAACCTCCACCTACTCAATCTACCATTCCACCATCACCACCACCTGTTGAACCGTACATCCCATCACCAATCATTCCGACCCCAATACAATCCATTCCATCCACCTCATCCACCTACGCAGAGAATCAAAGGTTTTTGCAACTCAAGAGCAGAGTTGACTTCCAGCAGATTCAAATCTTTGGCCTTACAACGGCTATCGGTGAGATTCAGAAGCATAATGCAAATCTAGATACCGAGAATGCCGACCTGAAGAAGATTGTGGATATGGTTCAGGAAGATAACTTGGAGCTGAAAACCTTTGTAGCTGATCAAGCAGCCGAAATAAGATCGATGCGCTCCCTGATTGAGCAATTAATGAAAAATATAAAGGCTCAGGGGGAGATAAGCTGCCGTGATCAAGTGGAGTTGCCCAGGGATGATGATGATGACGACAATGATCCCAGTGCGCAAAGAGATGAGCCAGTAGATTTTTTGACTGCTCAGCATGCTGAAACTCAGGGGGAGCCAGGTCAGTCGGGAGCTGTAGGAGGAGAGGCCAGTTAAATTAGGTGGCCGTTTATTCAAAATTTCATAACAGGTTTTGTTCAAGGATTTGACAGTTAGGACCCGGTTTAAAATATGACAGCTAGAGGTTGAAGTTCCAGAGTCTGTCAATGCAGAACCATCTGTACAGATAGGAACCTATTGATCGAGGTTAGTGGTGCATGAAGAAGCTCTACGGCGACGAGCATCACGGGAGTCTGATGACTGATTTTGAGGAAGAAGAAGTCGCTCCATTATTGACAAGGCAAAGGGCTAAACGTCATTGTTTTATGCAGGGAGCTACCTCAGCTTCAGCTGCACAGCCTGAAATATCTCAACCTCCACCTACTCAATCTACCATTCCACCATCACCACCACCTGTTGAACCGTACATCCCATCACCAATGATTCCGACCCCAATACAATCCATTCCATCCACCTCATCCACCTACGCAGAGAATCAAAGGTTTATGCAACTCAAGAGCAGAGTTGACTTCCAGCAGATTCAAATCTTTGGCCTGACAACGGCTATCGGTGAGATTCAGAAGCATAATGCAAATCTAGATACCGAGAATGCTGACCTGAAGAAGATTGTAGATAAGGTTCAGGAAGATAACTTGGAGCTGAAAACCTTTGTAGCTGATCAAGCAGCCGAAATAAGATCGATGCGCTCCCTGATTGAGCAATTAATGAAAAATATAAAGGCTCAGGGGGAGATAAGCTGTCGTGATCAAGTGGAGTTGCCCAGGGATGATGATGATGACGACAATGATCCCAGTGCGCAAAGAGATGAGCCAGTAGATTTTTTGAATGCTCAGCATGCTGAAACTCAGGGGGAGCCAGGTCAGTCGGGAGCTGTAGGAGGAGAGGCCAGTTAAATTAGGTGGCCGTTTATTCAAAATTTCATAACAGGTTTTGTTCAAGGATTTGACAGTTAGGACCCGGTTTAAAATATGACAGCTAGAGGTTGAAGTTCCAGAGTCTGTCAATGCAGAACCATCTGTACAGATAGGAACCTATGGATCGAGGTTAGTGGTGCATGAAGAAGCTTCACGGCGACGAGCATCACGGGAGTCTGATGACTGATTTTGAGGAAGAAGAAGTCGCTCCATTATTGACAAGGCAAAGGGCTAAACGTCATCGTTTTATGCAGGGAGCTACCTCAGCTTCAGCTGCACAGCCTGAAATATCTCAACCTCCACCTACTCAATCTACCATTCCACCATCACCACCACCTGTTGAACCGTACATCCCATCACCAATCATTCCGACCCCAATACAATCCATTCCATCCACCTCATCCACCTACGCAGAGAATCAAAGGTTTTTGCAACTCAAGAGCAGAGTTGACTTCCAGCAGATTCAAATCTTTGGCCTGACAACGGCTATCGGTGAGATTCAGAAGCATAATGCAAATCTAGATACAGAGAATGCCGACCTGAAGAAGATTGTAGATAAGGTTCAGGAAGATAACTTGGAGCTGAAAACCTTTGTAGCTGATCAAGCAGCCGAAATAAGATCGATGCGCTCCCTGATTGAGCAATTAATGAAAAATATAAAGGCTCAGGGGGAGATAAGCTGTCGTGATCAAGTGGAGTTGCCCAGGGATGATGATGATGACGACAATGATCCCAGTGCGCAAAGAGATGAGCCAGTAGATTTTTTGACTGCTCAGCATGCTGAAACTCAGGGGGAGCCAGGTCAGTCGGGAGCTGTAGGAGGAGAGGCCAGTTAAATTAGGTGGCCGTTTATTCAAAATTTCATAACAGGTTTTGTTCAAGGATTTGACAGTTAGGACCCGGTTTAAAATATGACAGCTAGAGGTTGAAGTTCCAGAGTCTGTCAATGCGGAACCATCTGTACAGATAGGAACCTATGGATCGAGGTTAGTGGTGCATGAAGAAGCTTCACGGCGACGAGCATCACGGGAGTCTGATGACTGATTTTGAGGAAGAAGAAGTCGCTCCATTATTGACAAGGCAAAGGGCTAAACGTCATCGTTTTATGCAGGGAGCTACCTCAGCTTCAGCTGCACAGCCTGAAATATCTCAACCTCCACCTACTCAATCTACCATTCCACCATCACCACCACCTGTTGAACCGTACATCCCATCACCAATCATTCCGACCCCAATACAATCCATTCCATCCACCACATCCACCTATGCAGAGAATCAAAGGTTTTTGCAACTCAAGAGCAGAGTTGACTTCCAGCAGATTCAAATCTTTGGCCTGACAACCACTATCGGTGAGATTCAGAAGCATAATGCAAATCTAGATACCGAGAATGCCAACCTGAAGAAGATTGTGGATAAGGTTCAGGAAGATAACTTGGAGCTGAAAACCTTTGTATCTGATCAAGCAGCCGAAATAAGATCGATGCGCTCCCTGATTGAGCAATTAATGAAAAATATAAAGGCTCAGGGGGAGATAAGCTGCCGTGATCAAGTGGAGTTGCCCAGGGATGATGATGATGACGGCGATGATCCCAGTGCGCAAAGAGATGAGCCAATAGATTTTTTGACTGCTCAGCATGCTGAAACTCAGGGGGAGCCAGGTCAGTCGGGAGCTGTAGGAGGAGAGGCCAGTTCCTCAAAAGCTTCAGATGCTGAAGTACGGGAGATAATAGAAGCATTGATGGACATCGATGAAGCTCCTCTAGACCTTGAATTCGATTTTGAAGATGATATAGAAGATCTAGAAGAAGGAGAGTTTGTTCCAGATGATGTTGCTGAGTGGAAGTCTGATGATGAGGTTGTGATAGATGAAGACGGCAATGTAAATGAAGTAATCATTCAATCACAGCCTGTCACAAAACAATATGAACAAAGTGATCAACATGTAATAGATATTGATGAAGTCAAATTAGCCTCAGTAGATGATTCAGAACTGGAAGAGGCTGAAAGAGAGCCTAGCAGAGCTGAATTGTTAAATCTATGGTTCCGCAAGGAAGAGAAGAAAACTGAGCCAAAGATAAAGAAGAATATGAGGATTCCAGGTGCTAGTAACTTCTCGGGAGGTATTATTAGGTGGTTCTTCGACAGGGAACTGCAGCTTTTTATTTTAAAGAGAAGAGATGGTCTCCAATACCTGAGGCGCAAGCTTAAAGTATTCAATACATTGCCGAAGGTAGAGGTGAAAGAGTTAGCCTGGAAAGAGTTGATCAATATCGGAAATGATCCCTATGCTGAAGTGATCGCTAAGATAATCAGACGAGAGGGGAGATCTGGAAGGTTTGAGAGACTCCAACCGAGGTCTGGAAAAAGAGTCGAGGATACTTCAAGAATAGATCCTCATACAGGTCGACCATGGGCGAAAATAGTTTACAAACCTGTCAAATGCTTAAGAAGGGTGCCAATGAAGAAGATGCCTCAAGATATTTTGAGCAATATGAAGTGGTGGTACATTGATAATGAAACTGCTGAAGCTATCATGGAGGATCAAGACGACAATAAGTGTATGATCCACTGCATCTGATAAATCTGTCAAAGAACGATCTGAAGAAGCTTCATGGCCAGCATATCTTCTTTCATGAAGGATGAAGATCTGAATCCAGAAAGTTCCAAAAAGTTGTCAGAGTATGTATAGATGCAGGTGTATACACAGGTAGTAATATATATAGCTCTAGTACTTAATCAAGATGTAAATAGTTAGAAGCTATCGTCAAGGGGGAGTCTGTTGGTACACCCTGTGTGACGATAGCAGTCTAAGTGATCAGGCATTTTGATACAAGTTATATTCAAAGTATTTGGAATTAACGAGTGTTTTGATATATATACTTATATATGTTTTTGACAGTTATTGATTGTATGTTTGAACTTAATGTAACGTATTACAAGAAGTTCAAACATAAAGATCAAATATAAAATCAAACATAAGTTTCAATTCTAAGTTAAATAGGTGAAAGAGTAAATTCGAATTCTACAAGGATTGGCATTCGAATCTATGACAGATTCGAATGTGTTCCTAAGCAGATTCGAATGTTCCTCATAAGGTAGATTCGAGAGTGTCCAGGGGACAAACTCGAATGGGCCTTGGGCCTGATTCGAGTTTGGCCCATGGCTGACTCGAATTAGCCTCTATAATTAGGGATAGACTCGAATCATTAAATGACTTTTTGCAGAATTCGAGAGAGATTAAGCAAAAGGCGATTTCGAGTTTATCATCGGTTTTAGTGTTGTTTCGGAGAGAATCAATTCGTAGGTGCGTCCGTTGTCGTTCGTACAGCTTATTGATAATCTCCGTGTTCCGAGTGAGAGTAGTATCCGTCAACTCGTTAACGAAGATTCCACACTCGTTGACGGTCTCGCGTCTAGATAGATCCGTAGTGTGTAGACCTTACAAATTTGAAGTATCCAAGGAGTAATTGCATTTTTTTAAATCTAATTATTCTTCGTGTTCTTCGTGTTTTTCGCAAAAATCAAAGGTTTTGCTCTTAATTCTATGTTAATATTCTGTTTTTGTTTGGTTTTCTATTCCATAATCATAAGCAATTAATCTTGTACTAATTTTGAGCATTTCTTGTTCAATAATTATAATTTTTTCTTGTTTAATCGTTGAAATTGTTAATCGGTAATTTCTTAAGTGTTATTCTCGGTTCAGTGCTTCCAGAGGCCATAACTTTTGACTGGAACATCGTTAGACGGCCTACAGTACGTCAAAACGAATATTGAAACGAGATCTACGACCCATCTGAAATTCAGACCCATACGAATTCGGACCATCTGAATTTGGACCATCCGAATTCGGACCATCCAAATTTCGGGTCCGGGTCTATCCAAACTTTTGACATTCAGTGCTTCCAGAGGCCATAACTTTTGACTGGAACATTGTTAGACGGCCTACCATACGTCAAAACGAAGCTTGAAATGTGATCTACGACCCATCCGAATTTGGAACATCCGAATTTCGGGTCAGGGTCTATCCAAACTTTTGACATTCAGTGCTTCCAGAGGCCGTAATTTTTGACTGGAACATCGTTTGACGGCCTACCATACGCCGAAACGAAGCTAGAAACGGGATCTACAATTTCTAGATTAGGAAAAGTTGGTTCGTTCAATTTTTGAGGCATAATTCCACTCCAGAAAAAAGTTACGGGCATTTTTCTATAGAAAAACTGAAATTTCAACGTCAACAAACCGTTTCTGATCCAAGTTTCTCCAAGTTACCAACCTCGGATACATCCAAACTTGTGAAGTTTCTGAGTTTTTCCAGTTTCCAATCTAGAAGATCCAGCTTTTGCACTCCACAATCATGACTCAATGATTTTCCACACATGAGAAGACTGTCGAGAAGGAGAAAGTTGATATATCTCCAGTCTGTCTCATGAACCACTCCAAACAGGTACAAAGTTCTTCATCTTCGTCTGATTTATCTGATATACAATCCTTATCTGATTTTTAATCTAGTGATGAATTTGATGAACTGCATGCACAACTATATGAATTAAAGAATGAATTGATTGCTGAAAAAGAACAATCCGCTGTGTATAAAAAGAAATGGCTAAACAACCATGAGGTGATAAAGAAGATGTTAATTGAAAAGGTAGATGTTGAGGATAGTAATAACTACTTTGAATCTTGTATGGATAAACTCACTGATGAAAAGAACTTTTTAAAATCAGAAATATCTGTTCTTTCAAAACACTTAGAGTCTGTAAGCATGGAAAACATAGACAGTTTGGAAAACTACAAATGATAGAAGAAGAAACAATAGGTTTGTACTCTCGCATAAAGACCCTAGATGATGAATTTCTAAAACGGGGTCAAACTGAACAAACTATTCATTTAAACCAACCCAAGGAGACTAGGTTTTATCATTCCAAACAAGGAATTGGTTTTAAAAATCCTAAATACTTGGAAAAGGTTCAACAAGTTTTACCTATTTTTTATGACATGAGATATATGGGTGCTGGGTTGAAATCTTTCGTTTATCAATCATCGGAAGAAATTTTAACCCAAGAGGATGAGAAACGAAATGAAAACAAAGAAAAAGAAATGTCTTTTAAATATGATGAGCTAAACGAGAGTTATCCCTATAGACTACCTACTGTAGAGGAGGACGTCTTGTCAAGCTATTCAGAGGCTGAAATGAACGCAGAACCTGTCAAACCAATCACTCATCTTTACATTCCTACAAAAGTTTTTCAACATAAAATCAAAGTTTTAGAAAAGGAATTAAAGAAAACTCGAAAGAAAGCTCTTGATTATCAAGAAGCTCTTCTCAAGAGTGAGGAAAAATTGGCAAATCAAAGTTTTGAACAAAATGTAGAATTAACCATCTACAAAGAAAAGCTTGACACAGTTTCAGAAAGGTTAAATTCTCATTTAAAAGATTCAAAGGTTTCTCATCCCACGAAAGTCCATCTCACATCATCTGAAAAAGGTAAAGCCAAGGTTGAAGTTTCTTCTGTCAGTTGTAAAGGTGAGTGCTCCAAATCTTTCAAAGCTGAGGTTTCAAAGAAGACTCGGAGTCAATCTAAGGTTTCCAAGAAACCCACTCACCAAGGAAAAGAAAATTTTTCAAAGTCTAAGTCTTCCAAACGTACGAACTCTCATTGTTTTGTTCCTACAGATCATGCAAGAAGGATTCCTAAAATAACACCTCTTGATTTTCAAAGTTTCTTTGTGAAAAAGGCAGTCATGCATGAATCTTTTGTGAAAATCGATAGTAGTGCTAGTGTGCCTGGAAAGGATGTTGCTAGTAATCCTTTGAAATACTCTTTAGTGAAATGGCTTCTACTTACTTTCGAGTAACATCCGTGCCTCAAAGCAATGACTTCTGCATCAAGACAGATCAGAACCCGTTCTTTCATGTTTAGATGGTTTTTAAACACCCAGTTTAGAACCTGTGGTTCTGCGACTTATCTGGAATTTTCTCTACTTTTTATGCTTATCAGTTTGAGTTTGAGTTTCATTCTTGAAATTCACTCATAACATTTTATGTTTCACTGATACTGTTCTTATTTGCAAGGGGAGTTTCAGATGCGCCGTAACATTCTCGAATTCAATTACTGTAATTCAGATTTATTTCGATCGATATTTTATAATTAAGTTGAATTATGAGCAAGGATTATGTATTTGGGATATTTAAAAGTTTGTTGTTATTTTAAGAAAATTGAGAACTCAGAACTATTATTATGGAGTATTATAAATAATAAAAGTTAAGTAATGATAAAACTAAGAATAAATCAGTATTATATGGAACCGGATAAGTTGAGGGGTGAAATGTGCAAAATGATGAAAATGGGAATAAAAAAGGCCAAGTCTTTCATTTTCTCACCACCTCTCTCTCTCTAGAATTCTCTCTACCTTCTCTCTAGATTATCTCTCAAACCGACCGACCGATTTTCGAGTTCTATACGTCATCGGAAAGATCTCGAGGAGTACTACAACAATCTACGGTTGCATTCGTGATTTCGTACGAACTGAGGTAAGAATCGACCCTTTTAAGTTTCTATATTTCGGTTTTGAAGACATGAAATTCGAGTTTGTCATTTCTTGCATTAATAAAGCTGATTTTGCTTGAGTTTTAGCTAGAATATGATAGAGTATGCATAATATAATCAAAAACTAGGCTTAATTAACATATTCGTGATTTTAGACTTAGAAATGTATGCCTTAAGCTGTAAATGATGAACAAATTCGAGAATGCCAAGAACAAAGTCGAAATGCATGAACAAACTCGAAATAGAGATAAAATCGAATAGAGGCTTCGACTTTAACCCAAATTCGAAATGGAATTCGAATTCCCCTAAATTCGAAATGGAATTCGAATCTAACCCCCTAAATTCGAATTGGGTTCGAATTTAATCTCACATATTCGAATTTAATGACTAAAATTGAAACCCACTCTCTAAATTCGAATATATTGAATGAAACACATAGTCAACACATAAAATAACAAAAGTTAGTCAAAGGATTGGGTTCGAATCTAAGATGGGTTCAAACTTAGTTGAGGATTGAATTTAGCTATGGTCCGAAATGGGATTCGAAAATTATCTTGAATTCGAAATGGGGATCAAATGTTGTAAAATTTGGTTTTACAGAATTAAAGAAGTTATTGACACAATGTGTTGTTACAACTGACTTACAGGTCCCTTGTGGTGTTGTTTAACCCACAGTGGGGTACTTTGTGATCCGGTTGACAGCCCGAGGAGAAATAAAATTAACTGAAGTTTAATAACGTACCCACTGTGAGTACCTTTGATTTTAACATTGCTGCATCTGCTTTATGTTTGCATTGCCTGCTGAGGCATGTTGTTTCATATTCGTTTGGCACTCTACTAACTTGCGTATATGTATTGATGCACATTCATACTTGTTGCATGTCCGTTCATTTGTTGTGCATCTTTTTGATGGACCTGCGTGGTCGCATCTGAACTCTGATGTTACTGTGCTATATGAGCAAGAGTTTGACAACTCTATGGTCAGGATAGACAGTAAGTCATCCCCGATGTAATGTCTGCCTCAGATGGTTGGTTTTTCTTATGCCGAGTGTCAGCTCGAAGGCGCTGCGGCTCGGGTTTGCGTACCTTGGGTACGCGTGGAGTATACAGTATGTGTTACCGCGGTTACTCTGGGTGGCATCATAAAGATTTGTAGAATGTGTAAAATTTTATGGTATTCACTAAGCAATTCGCTTACCCCTTCAGTTGTTATATTTTTACAGGAAAAGGGAAATCCGCTGCGGGACCATCTAACTAGGACATCAGTCGAAGTGATTTGAAGTATCTACTGTTTATCTTGGTAATAAAATTATGGAATGTTGTTGAAATAAATTTGGGGATGATGTAATGCTTTTGAGATTGTAGACTTAGAATTGTAACCTATGTAGCACCGTAGGGTGTTGGGCACTAGTTTGTATTATTTTATTTCGTATTTTATGCTTCCGCACTTAAATTAAGTTATCAGATCATTATATAACTGTTTGAATGGTGATTAATCCTGGGTGAATGGTAAATGGTGGTTATTGTGGCAAGGGTGTCACAGCGTATGGTATAAGAGCAGTAGTTTGAGATTCAAGTGTCCGTGAGGTCTTGGTCTCAAACATTAAGTGATGATATGTAGTGGTTTAAGTAATGATCTGAACTAAGATAGGTTACGATCTAGTAATCATAGGAAATTGACTATCATACGGGACAATTGGGTGGTGTCTTTAAATAAATGACATGTTACTAAACAAGTTATATGTTTTATATTTCAGAACATGTCTGGAGGAGGAATGACACCCGAAGAAACGAGAGAAATGATGCTATCAATGATGGCAGAACAAAACAGGATGATTCAAGATCAGTTTCGGGCTCGAGATGAGGCCAAAGCTAAAAGAAAAGAAGACAAGAGAAAAGAAAAGAGGGAACATGAAAGGAATTATGTTGTGGATAACATAAACCTTAGGAATAAAGCGAAATGTAAAGACAAGGGTAAGGAAAAGATTGATTATGAAACCGGAATAGATGAGAATTATTTGAAATATGTAATTAGATCATTCAAGGACTGGCAACCACCAACATTCTTTGGATCTGGGAGAATTGAGGAAGCAGAAATGTGGATTACAATTATGGAACAAATCTTTAAGGAGATGAATTGTAAGGATGAGTACAAGGTATTTTTGGCTAAGGATCAATTGATTGGACAAACTAAGGAATGGTGGAACTGTTGGAAAAAAGAATTGGGATCCATTGATTGCTTCCTTTAGTTGGGAACAATTCAAGTTGTTGTTTAGTAGGCAATATGGTGAGCCTGATATCGTACCACATGTTAATCATGAAGAAAGTGCTATTGGAAAGATTGTAAAGTCTGGAAAAGATGAACTAAATGGACTATACTTGAGGTCAAGAACAAATAAACGTGATAGAAGTAAGAGATGTTGCCATTGTAATCAATTTGGACATAAGGCTAATAAATGTCCAATGAAGGCCGATGCTTGTTATAATTGTGGAAAAGTGGGCCATTTTAGCAGAAATTGCAAATTTCGACCAAAGAACTTGTGACACCCTTTCCACAACAACCACCATTTACAAACACCCAGGATAAATCATCAAACACAATTACAATAATGATCTGATAACCTAGTTTAAGTGCGAAAGCATATTGTTGGTCCCGAGAGGTTCCCAAAGTATATAGTTATAAGCTGTAGAGGGGGGGTGAATACAGCAATTTAAAAACTACACACTCTTTTCTCAATGTTTGTATGTATTATCAACAATTTGTTAATTACAAACAAGCTTGAATGCAGAATAGTTCAAGCTGAGATGACAGATACAACAGTATGTTCACTAGTCTAAGACAAACTCAAACTAGAATACAATGAATACACTCACTAAGAAGCACTCACTGTGTTTACAAGACTTATGGGAACAGCTTATGTAAAACAGCTTAGACACACAGATGCTGGTTTACACAGAAGGCTTGCATGCATGAAAATCACACTTGCACGTTCACTCTTGGTTTCAGCACTTAGCTTTCTTCACACTTCTTTCTGTCCTTAGAAGCTTCCTTTTATACTCACTCAGAGGATCTAAGAGAAACATCTTCATTGGACGGAATGAAAAAGGAGAAGTCTTGTTGAAAAGACAACATAACCTTTTCTGCACTTTTCTGAAAAGCAGACTTGTCTTCACATGTGCAGAACTTTTGTCTTTTTACTTTGTCTACTGTTGCATTGCCTTTAACTAATTTAGGAATGTCAACTTTGCGTCTTTCTTCCTTGTAAAGGCCTATTTTGATATAAGAAAAAGGTCTGTCACCCTTTTTCAAATAACCTTTTGTCTTCATGTTACAGAACAGCGTGGGCAGGCTGAGCCGTTCTGTTTTCCACATTGTCTTCGACTTTGTAAACTGATCTTGTAGTCAAAAACAATACATGATAACTTGGAAACATATTCCATAAAGTGTTTAGCCTGTTCACAAAGAACAGGTTCTGTTCACAAAGAACAGAACACTTTAAAATTGCCCAAGCTGCTCAACAGTGTAGAGCAGCGTAGACAGTTTATGTCCAGCCTGTTCAGCAGACAGAGCAGCTTGGACAAACTGTCTTAGTTGCAACACATGCAACATATAGAACAGCTTTAGACTGATATTGCAAATCATTTTCAGGTTTCAATAAGGCATATAAAAGGCCTTAAATTCAACCTTCAAATGCATCAACAGGTTTGATTATAAATCTCCCCCTCAGATGTAGAACAGGTTTGACTGAGGCCTTTTTGTGCCTAACAATCTCCCCCTATTTGCAATAACCAGT